>NW_024121177.1:11449407-11538337 GCF_016745375.1 Pimephales promelas | reverse complement strand
TTTACGACTGTTGTTCTGAGGGTCTGAAGTCACGACTGAGAGAGATCTGTTGTATTGAACGCTTGACTGTCTGACTATAGAGAGGTACACAATGACCGCAGGGGTCAAAGGGAGTGCAATGTTTACTTACATCTTGTCTGAGGTATTCAGTGATGAGATGCTTCAGTTCAATAGTTGCTAGCTAAAGCTTTTAACCTCTGATCTCTAAATCATGTCTGCAGTGTGAAGTAGTGCACAACTACAAAAGTTCTGCAGAGTATCTTTTCTTTTTTCTTCTTTTCTTTTTAACTTATTTTTATTCACGTCTGCCTATTTTCTTTTTTCTCCCTCTTAAAAACTCATATCATTTGACTAAGCACAAATTCTCTTGTCCCTTTCTCCTTTCCCTCTGACAGATGTGGCTAATAGGTTTAAGTGCTGAAGCGTACAGACTAATTATAGGTTGTGCTACCTATGTTTGTGTTAGGTTTCAGAGATGATGAATTCATCAACTTGAAGGAAATAGGTTCCATTTTAATCCCCAATCCGTCATACATCAGTTTCCAATGAACCGCCACTGAGCGCGCCTTGGGAAACAGATGTTGAAATACAATGGCCATTAACTTTGCACTCAGCAATATGTTCCCTTCTTATGGAGAAAAAAAGGGTGGGGGAGTGTTTGACAATGTATACACATTATGTCCCCTAATTATGACATACAGTAATGTCATTTATGCAAATGGGTGAAACTACAAAGAGTTTACTTTGACATCTATCTAAGTATTGAAACACATACACATACATTCTAGGAAACATATGATACTAGTAACAATTAATTATACACACATTTCTTATTTGAGAATAGACAAAATAGGATTTGGGAGCAATTGAATGCTAATAGTTTTGTCTGTAGTTTTGTTTATAACAATACATTAAAGAGGACACAACAAAATGAATGGATGTCATTATATTAGACAATAAATTGGTAACAACATATTAATAACGTATTTAATTAATTTAATTTTATTAATTAATGACATATAATAAATGTTGTAATTAATATTGACTATTAATAAATGCTGTAAATGTATCGTTCATTCTTTGTTCCTGTTAACTAAGGTTAACTAATTAACCTTATTGTAAAGTTACCACAATATCAAACCAAGTGACCAACAAAGAGCAAACAAAAGATTTCAGAACTAACTTCACTTTTCTAAGTCATCTTTGCAACTACTTTTAAGCATGGGTTATAATGTTAAGTTCAATGGATGTATGAAGTAAGTTTTCAGGGGTTACACAGGTGGTTCATCCCATTATGACAGCAACTAACATTTGACCACCAGAAAGTGTCAATGAATTTTGATAAAAAGGACATAATTTTACCAACCTAGCCTTCTTTTTGAGAAATGTTTGCTTGAAAAGTGCATTTAAAAAAAAAGACACTTGGTTTTATATTTTTCATTTAATGCAACAACATTAGAGATTTACGGATACTAAATTTTTCCACCAATACCCGGTTATTTAGAACGATATCTGCCGATCCCGATAGTTTGATTTTCTTAAGGTAAAAAATTTCTCAATGCTGTGAAGTAAACTATAAAGGGAACCCTATAACTTGTATTAAAGAGGAAGAGATTTCGTGTTCTGCATTGCCGCTTAAACTGAGGCGACCTGCACGTCATATTTTTATTGTTTGAATTTTGTGAAAAAAGAGACAATATTTCTTATCAGAAGTAACAAAGCTCTACACTCACCGGCCACTTTATTAGGTACACCTGTCCAACTGCTCGTTAACACTTAATTTCTAAGCAGCCAATCACATGGCGGCAACTCAGTGCATTTAGGCATGTAGACATGGTCAAGACAATCTCCTGCAGTTCAAACCGAGCATCAGTATGGGGAAGAAAGGTGATTTGAGTGACTTTGAACGTGGCATGATTGTTGGTGCCAGAAGGGCTGGTCTGAGTATTTCAGAAACTGCTAATCTACTGGGATTTTCACGCACAACCATCTCTAGGGTTTACAGAGAATGGTCCGAAAAAGAAAAAACATCCAGTGAGCGGCAGTTCTGTGGGCGGAAATGCCTTGTTGATGCCAGAGGTCAGAGGAGAATGGCCAGACTGGTTCGAGCTGATAGAAGGGCAACAGTGACTCAAATAACCACCCGTTACAACCAAGGTGGGCAGAAGAGCATCTCTGAACGCACAGTACGTCGAACTTTGAGGCAGATGGGCTACAGCAGCAGAAGACCACACCGGGTGCCACTCCTTTCAGCTAAGAACAGGAAACTGAGGCTACAATTTGCACAAGCTCATCGAAATTGGACAATAGAAGATTGGAAAAACGTTGCCTGGTCTGATGAGTCTCGATTTCTGCTGCAACATTCGGATGGTAGGGTCAGAATTTGGCGTCTACAACATGAAAGCATGGATCCATCCTGCCTTGTATCAACGGTTCAGGCTGGTGGTGGTGGTGTCATGGTGTGGGGAATATTTTCTTGGCACTCTTTGGCCCCCTTGGTACCAATTGAGCATCGTTGCAACGCCACAGCCTACCTGAGTATTGTTGCTGACCATGTCCATCCCTTTATGACCACAATGTACCCAACTTCTGATGGCTACTTTCAGCAGGATAATGCGCCATGTCATAAAGCTGGAATCATCTCAGACTGGTTTCTTGAACATGACAATGAGTTCGCTGTACTCAAATGGCCTCCACAGTCACCAGATCTCAATCCAATAGAGCATCTTTGGGATGTGGTGGAACGGGAGATTCGCATCATGGATGTGCAGCCGACAAATCTGCGGCAACTGTGTGATGTCATCATGTCAATATGGACCAAACTCCCTGAGGAATGCTTCCAGCACCTTGTTGAATCTATGCCACGAAGAATTGAGGCAGTTCTGAAGGCAAAAGGGGGTCCAACCCGTTACTAGCATGGGGTACCTAATAAAGTGGCCGGTGAGTGTATGATAGCTGAATGGAAGGTGTGTTACAAATAATGTTTGGTGTAGAATAAAAACTCAGACCTGGCTTGAACTATGGGTGATTCATGAGGTCAAATAGACGGCTGTGACGATCAGCAGCCGTGGTGCCCTCGAGAGCCACGAGAGGGCACCCTCTCCCCATGTTTGTTTCCCCTGGACTCTTTGTGTTTCATTATGTTCAGCTGTGTTTCATCATTGGTTATTGAGTTCCTTATTTAAGCCTGAGTTTTCCCTGTGTCCCTTGCGAAGTCTTGTTACACTGTAAGCGTGCAATTCCGAGCGTTCTTCCCTGTTCTGTGTCTCCGTGTTTCCCTGGACTCTTGACCCTTGCCTGTTTCCTGGACTGTTCACGAACCTGTGCTGCCTGCCTCGACCATTGCCTGTTTTGACCACGAGTTTCTGGATTGCCCCTTTGTTTAAGTGTTTGCCAGTTTTCATGTCTGCTTGTGTTAATAAAGTGCTGCACATGGATCCGACCGTCTCTGTCCGTACGTTACAGAAGACTTCGCCAAACGAGGATCCAGCAGACTTTCTGCATCTATCCGCCGTGGTCAAGACCCGCTCTTCAATGCTAGCCTCTCATAGTTCTCAGCTGGCGAGACTAACTTCTCTCCTCGAGGAACTAGCAAGCTCCGTGCAGTCATGGTCTCCGCAGAGCTCAAGCACAGCGGCTAATCAAGCCCAAACCCCCGCTGCACCTGTTCCACCGCAACCCAGTGTGAGTACCGCATGCAGTAATTCCAGTACGCCGTTTCCCGAGAAGTTTAATGGCTCACCTGAAGCGTGTGAAGGATTTCTGCAGCAGTGCAGCTGGTACATGAGTCATCAGCCCCAGTTATACGCCTCGGATATCGACCGCGTTTCTTTCATATGCTCACTGTTAACTGGAAAGGCTCTGGAGTGGGCAGGCACGTTTTGGGAACCAGGTCGGATGTCGTTTCCTCCTTTCAACGTGTTTACCGCCCTGTTCAGAGAGGCTTTTGAACTCCCCGCAGAAAAGGAGGGTCTCGAGGAACTGCTCTTTTCCCTGCGCCGGGGAGGTTCGTATGCGGCGGATTTCTCTCACTCACTCCGCACGCCGCATAAGCCTCAGCTCGCTAAACTGTTTGATCCTCCCTTAAGGACCGTCAGAGGCGCTTCTAAGCATATCGTTCCTGCCAAAACCACTCATCATGTCGGACCCCTCGAGCCCGTATCCCGCACTGGCCCTGTTAAAAGTGCTGTTTCTAAGACAGCGGAGGTGTCGCGGGTCGAACCGGAGTTTGAGCGCGTGCCAGCCGACTCGAGTGAGTCAAGTGCCGAGCTGAGTGAATCAAGTGAGTCAAATACCGAGCTGAGTGAATCGAGTGCCGAGTCAAGTGAGTCAAGTGCTGAGCCGAGTGAATCAAGTGTGTCCAGTGTTGAATTCAGTCTGTCCAGTGAGTCTTCAGTTCAAGTAATTGAATCTCCTCTTCAAGTGAGCGCTGAATCTCCTCTTCAAGTGAGCGCTGAATCTCCTCTTCAAGTGAGCGCTGAATCTCCTCTTCAAGTGAGCGCTGAATCTCCTCTTCAAGTGAGCGCTGAATCTCCTCTTCTAGTGAGCGCTGAATCTCCTCTTCTAGTGAGCGCTGAATCTCCTCTTCTAGTGAGCGCTGAATCTCCTCTGCAAGTGAGCGCTGAATCTCCTCTGCAAGTGAGCGCTGAATCTCCTCTTCAAGTGAGCGCTGAATCTCCTCTTCAAGTGAGCGCTGAATCTCCTCTTCAAGTGAGCGCTGCATCTCCTCTTCAAGTGAGCGCTGCATCTCCAGTTCAAGTGAGTGAGTTGTCCAGCCAAGCGAGTGTGTCTAGCCCTGTGACGCGCCGCCGCAGGAGGAGAAGGAGGACTCGTTTGGTTCGCCAGGCCCCGGTGAGCGTGCCCAGACTCCTCGCCCTGCCGGCCCCGCCTCTGCGCCTCGCCCTGCCGGCCCCGCCTCTGCGCCTCGCCCTGCCGGCCCCGCCTCTGCGCCTCGCCCTGCCGGCCCCGCCTCTGCGCCTCGCCCTGCCGGCCCCGCCTCTGCGCCTCGCCCTGCCGGCCCCGCCTCTGCGCCTCGCCCTGCTGGCCCCGCCTCTGCGCCTCGCCCTGCCGGCCCCGCCTCTGCGCCTCGCCCTGCCGGCCCCGCCTCTGCGCCTCGCCCTGCCGGCCCCGCCTCTGCGCCTCGCTCTGCCGGCCCCGCCTCTGCGCCTCGCTCTGCCGGCCCCGCCTCTGCGCCTCGCTCTGCCTGCACCCTTCAAGCTCCGGGAGGCCTTTCCTGTACCCGTTCACCACCCAGAGGTTCCTCCCGGGAATTTCCCCAAGTATTTTTTGGGGGGGGGCAGTAGGTACTCTGTGGGGGCCATGGAGGTGATCCTGACATGGACCTCTGAGTCCGTGAGGGCCATGGAGGCGAGGCTGTCATGGACCTCGCCTGTGTCTGCTCCGCCCTGGCCGCCATCACGTCCTGCTCCTTCCTGGTCACCCACGCTCCACGGCCCCAGGCCTCTCCATGTGCCTGGCCTCCTGCCTCTCCATGGGCCTGGCCCTCCATCCCAGCCCCCGTTGACCTCCCCCCGGAGCTCTTAGGAGCGTCTGGAAGCCGCTCCTTAGAGGGGGGGTTATGTGACGATCAGCAGCCGTGGTGCCCTCGAGAGCCACGAGAGGGCACCCTCTCCCCATGTTTGTTTCCCCTGGACTCTTTGTGTTTCATTATGTTCAGCTGTGTTTCATCATTGGTTATTGAGTTCCTTATTTAAGCCTGAGTTTTCCCTGTGTCCCTTGCGAAGTCTTGTTACACTGTAAGCGTGCAATTCCGAGCGTTCTTCCCTGTTCTGTGTCTCCGTGTTTCCCTGGACTCTTGACCCTTGCCTGTTTCCTGGACTGTTCACGAACCTGTGCTGCCTGCCTCGACCATTGCCTGTTTTGACCACGAGTTTCTGGATTGCCCCTTTGTTTAAGTGTTTGCCAGTTTTCATGTCTGCTTGTGTTAATAAAGTGCTGCACATGGATCCGACCGTCTCTGTCCGTACGTTACAACGGCTTTAATGTCGCTATATTTTTAACTGTTAAAGGGGCACTTGGCAACTCTAGTTATTTCTTCGCTGATTTCCAAAATTTTGAAATTCACCGCAAGAGACATTTTTTTTTTCTCACACAGTATGAGTTGCAGTCTGAGGTTTTTCTGGCCCCTTTTGATGGACTAGGATATAATCTGTCCTGATCATCAGCTGTTTACAAGCCCAATGGCCAATAGTGAAAATAATTGCTTTTAAAGGCCTATACAGATTATTCATCGATGCATCCCTAAACAACAGTGATACGTTTTAAATGTGAATTAAGTGTTTCAATCTATTTTGAGGTGGCAGTGGAACTAATCACATTTGCACCTGTTGCAGTGGCCCCAAACATTGGGAAAGGGGGAAGAAAAATGGAGTGACTGGGAGAGATAGAGAGACAGTGTGCACCCAAGCAGGACTTGGCTTCTCTTGGGTGAAGCATTAATCTCTTTAAAAGCCTTCATTAGCTTAGATTTATCCATCCACCACTTGCTGAAGCAGCCTGTTCATCCGCCAGAGCTGGGCAGGATATTTGTACATTTAATTTTAATCCTCGTTAATAGCTATTTTATTAAAATGACACCTTCAAGAAGAAGGGCATTAACAGTGAAGTGATGGACTCTTCATGACAGATTGATCCAGGGTGTGAACGGAGAGATTGACTGTTCAGAGCGGGTGGTGAGGTGATCCAAATTAATCAAGCTAAGTAATACAGTATATAAATCAGGAAAGGGGCACAAGGCGCCTTCATTGGAGGAATTCAGGTCCTGGGCAGTGGTATACCTCGTAAGGGCCCACTGAGATCCCATAGTGGCTGTTGCTTTAGAGACATATCAACTAAAAGATATGGGTGGATATTCATATGCGACATTTATAGTGTAGGACATTTCCAGACTGGTTGAAAGTATTTTCTATATTTGACATTTACAAATGCCAAAAAGTACTCAAATACTAAAAACAACTGATACAGGTGCATGAAACGTATTGTACAGTATATAAATATACCAAAACAGTCGACACACTTACTCCCAAAGGAATTTGGTACGCCCACTAAAGACGTCCTTTGGATCAACAGTGTTTCAAATGTATGTTTTGATATTGGAATATTTGACATTTAGAGAAACAAAAAGCTTGTTACAAAGTTGTATTTGTGTTAACATCCTTCACTTGAATGTATTAGAGCTTTGCTTTTTGCAAACTTTCTCCGTCTTCCCACTCCAGAGTGGCTAAACCGCCCTAAGGGGCTCTGACTGCTCTATGGGATTTTGAGGTAGGTGGTGCGTCCTGAATTCTGAATGTGCTGCCTTCAAACATTATGCACCCACCCACATCTGTCGTTTGTTGAAGCCAGAACTTCATCAGTCCCTGAATGTGAAGTCCCTTCTTCGTTCTTAAAAGGCGGCTTTAAAACAGTGGGAACGTTTGTTGAGTGGCCATCAGGTCTGTGAATCATGGAGGGATAAAGCGTGAAGACTTCATCAAATAAAGTGATGAAGAGGTAATAAACACTGAGGACAGATCCTGCAGCGCAACTTTAAGAGCATGCCGCTAGCAATGCCAAGATCATGGGTTCAGTTGCAAGGGAATAACACTGTAAAATATGGACCTTAAACTGAAAAGGTGTCTGACGAATGAATAAATATATATTTAATAAATGGATGTATGAATAGGGACAACGAGAGAGCTGATACAAATACATAAAAATCCTAAACAATTCAGTGGAGTATGTTTCAAGTGTCTGTCATATTTTCTCTGTCAACCAACGCAGATGTCTACCCTTCAAGAACTGGGATGTATATACCGTATGGTACGTAAAGCATGATCAGCAGTGCTGAAAAAACATTCTGGCAAAAGAGAGAGCAGACTCTGAAAGACAATGTTTTTAACATTATTGATACCAAATTCAGTTGGGACAACTGCGTCGCTGAGTCTATAGTCGACTACTTTTGTTGGTATCACATACAACACGTGTTTAAAGGTGCCTTGTGTAATGTCTGCCAAAAATCAAAAATCAATTCATACGCCACATTCCATAACAGATGGGGGCAGTATACTTCCAGAAAGTGAGTTGGTCTACTCGAGTAACAAACGAGAAACGACATAGTCTCTACCTCTACCTTCACAACGACCCTAGAGTCATAAGCTGAGACAACTCCTATTAGAGGACATTTTGACTCCAGAGGACCGTTGTTTGATTTCAAGTGATTTTTAAATATGAAATCTTCAAGCTACTCCCCTTCACCAGGGAATATGTTCATATTTGTTTTGTTCATATTACATTTTTATTGTTAGTTTGAATTATATTAATTTGACAGACAGCATTCGCTGCTGATGTTGACCAAGCTAGCGTGGTCTCGGCCTTGACGGTGTTTGGTCTTGGTCTTACCCTTTAACAACTAGATGGCTATAGAGCTTCACTATATGCTATCTGACAAATCAAAATATCTCTTTTCACAAGTTTTTTTTTTTTCCTAATTGGATTCATATCTGAATATTATAAAATCACAATTATTACAAAAAATTTTTTTTTTCAAAGTTTAGCATTTTTTTGAACTGACAAAAGTTTTTTTTATAATGTTACATTATGATTAGAATTAAACCTGAACAAGATGTTACAAAGAGAAATGTTGGACTTTAGATTATGTCAGGCAGTATGCATTGTATAGCCTTAGAAATGTATTTCTGTGCGAGAGTGTGAGAGAGCGTGCGTGTCTGTCTGTGTGTCATTGTGGATGTTTTTTGCATTGTTGGAAGTGTGCCACTTTATTTCAGTTTATGTGATCTGCGTTTTTTTTTTTTTTTTTCTGATTTGATGATGAATTTTGTATATGCGGGGTCTCCAGGGACCCCTAAGGCAACTAGTGTCACTATTTTTTTTTTTTTTTTTTGTAGATCTAGAAAGTGTTTAGAGACAGAAAGTTTCATACCATTTGGAATATATATATATATATATATATATATATTTTTTTTTTTTTTTTTTGCGTAACAGTCATTTGTGGGTTAAAAAGACCCCGAAGATAATCAGAGGGTTAAGTGAGACACTTTACTATAAAAATGTCTTCTAAAAACTGAAATGAAAAGCCTGTAGAAACCCCATGATATAATGGAAGGTTACTGAAATTACAACATTGATCCCAACATCCGGTTCTATGAACACTGTGCCTTTGAGCAAGGCACTTAACCCCTTGCTGTACTAGTGAGACTCTGTAATTAGTGTACTGTAAGTTGTTATGGATAATAAACTCCTGCTAAATGACAAGCAATTAGACAAGCAGTAAGAAATAGGACTTTTAAAGAAGTGGTAAGGGTGGCCTTAGACTGCACTGCAGTTAACACTGTTTACTCTGAAGCTCTCAGCCCGGTCCTCTAGGCATGAAGTCACAAAAACTCTGACAAAGTTTGCTGCATTTCTTCCTCAAAGTGATGGAGGTTCAATGGTGACATTACTAATTAACTTAAGAGGCCTTAAGAGAAATATCTCAGCTTTTCAGTAGTCAAACGGGAGTGTCTAAGGGTCAGATTTAGGGCATTGAAGCAAAACATGCTAGTGCAAAAAATGGTTGTCAAGCACCCAGTTAAAGTCTTGTGTAAAACTTTTCAGCACAAAAATAATTGCATTACTATACTTTGATATCCTAAATGAAACTATTTCTATAGAAAGACTAAATTAGTTCAACAACATTCAACTCAGGTTTCCGATCACAAGTGGACAGCACTAAATCCAGGAGTAAACCAAAATGCTTTATGATGTGATTTCCCACGACTATGCCGCGTTTAGTGTAACTTTTTCACCATGTAAAAGTGAATTTTGCATAATAGGTGCTCTTTAAGGCCAAGGATGATAACTAGTACTATAAAGTCTTAATAATTGATCTAATTCTGTGAAAATAGGGAAGTCCACACCACAGCTATGCAACAATGACAGCAGAGTGAGGATATTGGTAGAATCACTTTCAGCTGCTAAAATCATTGACAGCCAATCAGAATCCAAGTGACTATAAACAGTTTGAGCATTTGAAGTGGCAGATGACTAACTGTAGCCCATGCTTTGAATATACAGATCAATATATATTGTGTGTTGGTGTGGACATTAATACAGTATAGTTTTTATGGTTTTTACAGTTATCGTTGGTGGTGTGAACGGGCCTTGACTCCAGATATGCTGATTTGGTGCACAAAACATTTCATGTTGAAAAGAGTTATGCTGCTTAATATTTTTTATATAATAAATTAAATATTTAAACAGTATTGTACAATTAATAGTGTGGCGAGCAGGAAGAGGCTGAGGGCCATGAGAGAACGCCGCGAGACCGGTATTTGATGTTTCGTTTTATGTGTCAGCAGTCGTCCGTGAAGGACTGCTGCCTTTATTTTTGTTTTGTATGTGTTTATTTACTAAAATCTGTTGATTGTTCGCCGGTTCCCGCCTCCTTCTTCCCAGAACATTGCCCCAAATATAAAATGTAAAAAAAAATAATAATAATAAAAAACTGAGGCATTTGCGTCAGTAATCGTCAACCTTCAGTTTGAGTTTATTGGTAGGCTGAGTCCTGAAAATATCTGAAGGACATTTGGTGTCCCGCACACTTCTTATTTATCAGTAGAGATAAAGTGGATTGATGCCCTTTCCAGATCAGTCTTAGTGTTTTCTGGTTAAATGTTAAGAGTCTTTCTGCCCTTTAGAAAGATCTGTACAAACTCCTCATCTACATACTGAACATATTTTCAGAAACAGGAGAACATGTTTGTCTCATATAGATAAATTACTATTTATAAGCAAACCCTCAGGAGATTTAAGTTTCTTTAAATTTCCCTCAGTACGGGGAGCTCATGAATAAAACCACCACAGAATATGTAATAGGGCAAATGGGACCAAGTCGTGCCAGTACAACATGTGAAATGACATGTAAATAAAATCTCTGTAATATTAATAAAATATGACTTTGCATTTATGTTGGATTGATTCTCCACTATTAATGTTACTTGTTCAAGTTCATGTTAGTTCACATTGTGTTAAAGTCCACAAAGTTAAAGTCCCCCTGTGGTAAAAATCAAGTTTTTAATGTTGTTTATATGTCTATGTGGTGTTTTCAATACTGTATGCTTTAAGACAAACCTTGTAAATTCATAAGTCAACACCATTGCTGAGTATTTTTTTTTTAGCATGCAGTGAACCAAAGACTCAAACACGGTTTGAAATCGCTGGTGTTTATGATGTCACACACTAGCTTGTAACCAATAATGGCAATGTGTGATCGTCAACGAGTGGATCTCTGAGATCTAATTTTGCATATTCATAGAACTGCGTATACTAATTAAGGCAAGGATGTAGTTACATTCAAGCTATTTAAGGTATGAAGAATTTTTTTTCCAAGGAAAAATCTTTTAAATATGTCATTTTTGGTGATAAAAGGTGAATTTTAAGGGGTAAACTTATTGACTACGGGGCACTTTAACAAATACAACTTTTGATTTAACTTGTGACAAAGAGTGTCATTTCCCATTTAATTGTTCAGATATGCCACCACCAGATACATTGATTTAAATAATGTATTATTCAGATCCATCAGGCTTAGATTGAATCTCATACTTGACTGAAAGTTTAACGGCTCCTGGGTTCAGGTCTGTGTTATGTTTCTGTCTGTCTGTGCATCAGTAATGTTATAAAACTGAGCAGACTCCACACCAGCCCGTCATGTTTGCCTTACGGCGCCAGGCACACTTACTCATACACCTGTCAGGACCTTGGGAAACACATTAGCGTGAGTGCGTGTGTGCCTGTTTGTGCTGAGTTGGCCTGACAGAGAGCAAAAATGCTGGAAATGATTGGAGTTGAGAGGGAGACAAAAAGGCAAACAGGCCATCTGCTGGTCGAGAGAGAGAGATGGAGAGAGTGTGAGAAAGAGATCCTGAGAGAGAAAGATGGGGAGAGACAGTGTACGTGAGAGAGAAGGGAGAGGGAAGGAGATTAAATAAAAAAAGAGGGATGCGGGTGGCTGGCAGGTTATCCGAAGCGTGTCAGAAATGCTCTCGCTGAGTGTCTTTCATTTTCAGCCTGCAAGCCGCAGTCAGGCTAGCTGCTTTTTTAACGGAGTGGTCTAAATCAGTGATTTTCGTTGGGTCACCACTTAAAAAAAATGTGTCACAGGTCGGTGATACTTAGAGAAAGCTATCCTTTTGGTATTCCCATTCATCTTGATGAGCGTGGGCGGCATGACAGGTGCGCTGCTTTGGTTCTGTTGTTTTCATTTTGTTTTTGGTTCTGTCCAGTGACTGGGGCTGTTTACGCGACACTGTTTTCAACTAAAAATGTAAAACTTTTCATGCCATTCGTTTGCATGACAACGGAATATTTTGTGCCTGTAAACGCAAAGTTTTGAAAACTTTGAAAACGGTCTCCATGTAAACAACAAAAACGTGAATCTCTGTATATATATAAATATAAGCGAAGAGAATATAAGTATTCTCATCGCATGATAAACTTTCAAGATTTGAAGTGGATCAAAAAATCAAAGTTGTCCTAAGACATGGGTATTGTTCAAAATTCATGAATAACTTTGATGAAAGGTTTTGATCCACTTCAAATGTTGTCTACTGTGTGTGTGTGTATGTATATATATATATATTAACTGTCAGTTCAATGCATTATTAACAGCATTAACGCAAACCCATTTTAACGGCGTCTACTTTTTTATCGTGTGATGTTTACATTTATGTTATTAATTGCACATGGTCCCTTTTAAATAAAAATCAATCCAATCCAATCCAATCCAACAAACTTTGTAGTTTTTTTTTTTGTTTTTTACATGCTTTTGCAACAGGACGCGGCGCAGCTATAAAACCGATTCATTTCAATGGCTTGCGCTGCACAAGGACGTTTTGTTGCTTCGTCGACTAAACCGCAAGCGATCTAGCTAGACCAGAAACAAAACAACAGGCACGACGCACACACTTGTTTAGGCTTCCGAGATGGCCAAATAGTAGGTTAACATTACGTTTTGAGTGGATAGAGCGCAAGACGGCGAAATGGATGCCAATAAGATCCTGAAAGGAAATTTTACTTTTAAAAGTTGCCAGATTCCATTGACAAGACCAAAGTGATCTGTGTGTTTTGTCGTTGTGAACTGAGCTATTATCATCGCAATCGTTGAGGTCATCGTTAATGTGATTAATCGCGATTAAATATTTTAATCGTTTGACAGCACCTATATATATATATATATATATATATATATATATATATGAAATTGCATGTACCTTGCAATAGAAAGAGCTGTTTGTCGTTTGTTTTGCTGAACTCAATCAACCTCAATTTCTTGTTTCTCCAGTGAAGAGTTACTAGGAACTCTGTTAATTTAGTTTCATAGGAAGTGTAGAGTTAGTAAACTTTGAATCAGATTTGTTTCCAGGCCAAACATGAAAAATAACTGCAATCAAGTTGAAGCTCTGATATAGAGAGAAAGATTTGCCAAAAATAGTCAAAGAGAAACTGACTGTCCTGAAATGTTTTATCCAGAAACTTTCAATTGAAAAAGAGTCACTTTAGTTATAGAAAAAGGAAAATATGCAATACTATTTAAAATAATTAAATATAATCAATCATTAGATCATAATTAATCAGCTAATTTGGTCTTAAAGGGATGATTCACCTGATCTTGAAGGATGTTTCTACTTGGGTATGTTTGTCAATGAAATGAAAGCCAATGGGTTTCATTGGCTTTGACTTCCATTGTATAGGGAAGAGGGAGAAAAAAAAACAAAACAAAAAAAACTTTTGTGTTCCACAGAGGAAAGAAAGTCAAGTTTTGTAATGACATGAGGGTGAAAATAATTTGGGCAATCCAATCTCTTTAAGGAAGCCCTGAATATTTTACTGTATATGCCTGTGTCTAACAGCTCAGCATAAAGCACTGGTGCAAAACAAAAAAGATATCACAAAAAACTAGGAGGACAATTGTCGACTATTTCTTTTATAGAACGAAGCTGTCATGTTGTGCATTCAGCACTCTAAACCAGAACTGACAACAGCAGTATTCTGCAACTGTGTGAACGTTCCCAGCGAGAGACACAAAAGAGAGTGTTACCACACTTGAATTACTGCTTGAAAAACATATAACTGTAGGGATTTTGCCTCTCCACTTCAGTCACATTCAGCCTCCAACATTCCTCCCAGCATGCTCCAGGCCTCCAGTAGTGTACAGCACAAGGCCTTAGGGGAGCTCATCGTGGTGGTTATGTGGAGCTCCACTCCACAGACAGATTCATTAGCCAGTTCCTGGACATAAAAAAAAGGGCCGCCCTGCCACCGAGGCCCATTGCCAAATTTCCATTTTAATTGCAGAGAGGGAAACAGAGAGACAGAAGGAGAGTAAGTGTACGATCCTATTAAATGCTCTGGGGTAGAGTGGTCGGTCCACACGAACAACAAATTAATCATCTTCTTAATGCTCGGCAAAAGCCGTGACTTCTTTCTTCTAAAGCAAAAGGTGGAGTGCGTCCTTCACTCCTTCTCCCGCTATTAACAGTGAAGACGAATGCAATTTCAGAGTCTCGGACATGGGCGGCTCACAAGCGCGGAAGAAAAACAAGCATGAAACATTACACGGCCCAACATTTCAGAAACTGTTTGCTCCAAATCCAATATTGATTTTTTCGGTTTGCTGGGAGAATGAAGCTATTGATTAAAAACAGGAAGGGAGAGAAGAAACACAGCTGTCATTAGGAAATAAGAGAAACTCTTAATGGAGAGGCAGAGGCAGTTTAAGGAAGTACTGAAAGAAATTAAATTCACCGATGCAGAAAGTTATGGGTGCGAAACCAACTGCAGTCTAAACCTGCTTCAACATATGAATGCCCTGTGCCAGTTATGGAAGATGATACTAATTCAACCCAGGGCCATGTCATTTGCGACGGAGACATCTGTTGTTGATGAACAACATAATTACTTACAGTCTAGGCAAAAATAAAGCTTTGCAAAACAACATATTTGAGCACATATATATTTGTGTGCGTGTGTGTGTGTATTTTTGAGCTTTAGTCATTTTCAATTGAAACAACATAAAGAGACAGAGTGCAAATATCAAGACAACAATTACCCCAAGATGCGAAATAGCCAATATCGGCCGATACCAATAAATTCAAAAAAGCTAAAAAAATAGAGAATAGTGCTAGCAAAGCCAGAGTCATGTTCTGAATGCAAACTAAGTCCCTTTTGGATAAAAACATCTGCCACATCCATTGAAGTAAATGCAGAATATTGTAGCAGTGCTCCTGGATAATGTTACCGCCTTTAAGAATTTAAAGAATATTCTTAAAAATAAAACCGTTTCCCCCAATAAATATGCATTTTAAACCTTTTGATCCTGAAAAGCTAAAAGAGAAGCAATCAGGATTTGAAAAGACACTCTTGATGAGCAGTAGTATTTTGGATGAAAGCATTTTTCCTGACAGGCCCCTTCAGAGTTTTTGACCTAAAACTCTGAATCTCATTGACAAAGGAGGGTTTAACTCTTAAGCATTACTAATCTCTAGGGCAGACTGGAATTACAGCCTCTTCCAACAGCAGTACGTCACTGAAAAATGCAGGTGTCAGTTCAGGTCAGACCGATGAAAACGTGTGTGAACGCATTATGGAGTAGGCATGTGACAAATTTTCATGTTTCACCACGATATACAGTATTTTCGTGATATTGAACTAAGTTGCACAAAAAGTGCTATCATACTATAACAGGTTTAATAACTTTTTTCTTATATAAAAAAATCTGAACAATAAAAGCAATACATTTACAATGTAATCCCCCCCCCCCCCCAAAAAAAAAAAAGAAGAAGAAGATTATAATGCAAAAGAACAATAAGTATCACTTTTTTAATTAGTTATTCAGGTTAACACTTTATTTTACAGTGTGCTTGTTACATATGTTACATACTTACAATAGTAATAACAGTTTACAACTAAATCTAAACCAAAACCCAACCTTATAATATGTACATGCTGTTAATGATTGTTACTCAGTACTTAAATGTGTAATTGCATGGTAACAAAGACACCTTGTAATAAAGTAATTATTGTTAAATTATTATATGAAGGTTTAGTGGACCAATGATGCTTGAGATTGTATTCCTTGAGAATAATTGCAATTCCCCACTTTTCTGAGATCATGCAGGTTCAAGAGTCGCAAACTGGTTTTACATTACATTTTTTTCCTTACTATTTACATAAAGCAATGGATTTATATATTATACATATTTTATTTCAGATGGACAGCATGATAAACTTGGTGGGCAAGCTATCAACACGCCTATCACCTGAAGTTGTTTGAATACTAAATATTTACAACACAATGTTCCAGTTGTTCTTATAAATATACACATTACTTATCAATAAAAATGGAAATCACAAAACTTAATGACCCAAAAAACATTTTAAATAGAGTTTCACCTTAAAATCACTTACTTATTCATCTTTTGGCACAAGTTAACAATGTGCACGTCTCTTATCTGCGCTGAATAAATATACTGTACTGTACATTAAATCCATTAACAGTGTGTGTCCACATAGTAATTACACACTCTGACCAATCAGGCCTTCATAAGAGGACTATGATATCCACTCTTATCTTTTATAGGCAGATATAGCTCAGGTACAGTCAAAACATAGAGAGATATTAAGACTGCTAATGGATCGATTGATTGATAAAAGGTTTATGACCCCTGGACTACAAGACTATTGAACCAGCCCTTTCGACTAATGGCTATTTCCAAGACTCTCTTTAACAAATATTGGCTAAACAGCCAATGAAACTTTGACTGCAATGAACAGTACTGATTGAGAAAGCTTGTCAGTAGCCAAGAACAAACACTAATGAATTCTGTCCTGCATCAAAAACACAAGGTACATCCAATTCAATTAATATCTGGGCACCAAATTCAAATGTGCTAATTTAGTGTGACTAAATGATTCAAATTAAACAATGATTAATTTTTGTTTTCAATAATTTGCGAGTAATTAATTAAAATAACTAATATTAATAAATACGTACATATTTAAAAATAATAATAAACATGACCTCATCAACATGCAAGACAAGGTGACAATAGACGTCAAGGAACTTTTTTTCAGCAAATATTGATGAGTGCTATATTGATTTACTACTGTAATTTGCATATCATGTAATTAATTCAGTTCAAATTATATTATTAAATAAAGATGAGTATGACTGGCCAAGTCAATTAGCTGTTATGATTGAGTGGAAAACAATATTACTGGAAACTGAAAAAAAAAAAGGACATGAATGACAAGAACAACATTTCCCCATCATCCTTCCATACAAAGTAACAGAATATGTATGTTTCATAAAGTTTACAAATATTCAATCAACCTCTTCTTCTCCTTTCATTTATTTGAAATACAATCTTCTGTCACCTTGTACAAGAATGTTGACTTGTTAACCTGCGGTGTCAGAGGGACAACAGAATGAGACACTATTTAGTTTCACCTGTCAGTCAAGAGAACATCTGGTTCGGATCTGGTCTGTGCAGCAGATAAATGTCTGTTTTACAGTAACATGCAGGATCAGCTGAACATGAGACTGGGCAAAGTAAAATATCCATCAGAGCAGCAAAATTGCTGAGTGGAAACAGGGAAGGGAATGAAGTCAAAAAGCTGCTAATATGGATAATCGACTGTGATCTGTGTGTGCACTTTTCTAAGCATCGCCTTTCACCGTCAACATTGGGCTTGACTGGGAAGGATCCAAATGGACGTGAAATGCCCTCCAAGGGCACTTTGACCTCAAGGGACGACAAACGACTAAGGTCAAGGTTCAGGTTAAGGATCAGTTAATAGGGGTTTGTGAGTTTTGATTAAGTCTATTAAGAAATTGACATTTGTTAACCTAGAAATAAGAGTTAAGTGATGTAGTCAAAGGATTAACTATAGGTCAAAAAGCACATTGAGTTTTTCATCTTTTAATTCACTTCAGTTGACTGATGCCAGATTTAATTAAAAAATAAATCAGAAGTGTGTGTTTCACTGTGGTCTGGAAAACAAAAATACACTGTTAAATATTGAAATGCTCAATTCCCACTGACTCCAGAACAGTAAAATCGCAACTTGTACATGTGCGATGAACTGAAGCTCAACATTGCTCTGAGCGTGGTTGAGTTCTGGGGCAGAAGTAGGATTTATGAGCAGCTCATAAAAACTATTCACAGATCATCGAGCTAGGAGGTGTTTTGGACAGAGATAAGAGGTGACAGAAATAAGCACCCTGACAAGACACTGATTAGATCCAAAGAGAAGAAACAAAACCCTAATTTTGGTTCTTCGAAGACCATGATTAGAACCAAGTATTATGTTGAGCTTGCTCGATGCATTGCATAGGACTAGCTTTGATTAAAGTGTCCAAAACCTGTGAAAGATGACTTGGAAAGGCCAAATAAATGAACCTCCCCCTTTCTACTGAAATCATACCGTATGGCCGCACCATTTCTGTGCCTCTACCGATGCCAAGAAGAAATGCAAAAATAATGACCCAGGTTTCCCAAAGACTAGATTCCTGCCACTGTCAAACAATGTGGAAGTCCCTCTTCAAAAACACTGCATTTTCTAGGCAGACTTTGACATGTCAAACTGCTCAAAAAAAGAATGTTAGCTCTTCCAGGTAAATGCAAAAACAAAAACTAACCAAAAAAGAACAATAACACCAAACCAATAAGAAAGCAACAATTCAAACTGAAAGAATAAACAAAAAACAAAACAACAAATCAAACTAAAAAAAAAAAACTTAACAAAAAAGTGACTAAAAACCAAAACCAAAATTAACTAAAAACTAAACAATATCCAACAAACCAAACAATAAAAGATGTCCATCATCTCAAAAGAATGTGATGCATATGGGATATGTATGCATATTGTGGTCAGCAATCTAAGAGTTCTCACTGTTCTGAATTAACCAAAGACGGAAGATCTGTCTGCAGGGAGGGAGAGAGAATCTGTGTAGAGAGCGTAAGCAGTCTTTAATATCACCCACTTCTGTCTCATGATGAGCAAGACATGACAGACAGAAACTCATGAGAGTTGGCACTGATGCCGCAGTAGATTTGAACAGCTGAGACTGTTTTGATAAGCGCAGTCCAGAGACAGACAGCTCACAGAACAGATGTTTGGGTCCCTACTCTGTGGACTCCCTGATCGCTCCCAGCTTCCTAACATCAAGCACGTTTGGCCACAGCGCAGGGTGTAACTGAGAGAAGAGAGAGATGCCTCATATTGAAGCAGCTTCAGAAGAAGTTTCTTTCTATACACAACACTAAAGCTGCTAGTTAAGAGAGTATTTAATAGCTGTCTTCCCATATGAAAACTACAAAATAAGTTTACACCAAAATCTTACAACACCTAAACCATTAGATTTATTCAAAACAATTATTTTTTTTTTAAAATTTAAATAAATTAAAAAAACCTAATCATAACAAATAAATTTAGCCCTGGTAATCTTTAGAAACATTTTTAAAAAATAAACTGTTCACACCTTGAATGTTATAAGATAAGGTGTGCTGAGAGAGTTCAACAGGCTGCAACTGACGAAAACAAGCAATTTGAAAACACACCATCTTCATCAGTTTGACAACCCATGTGTTCATCTTTCAGTTTGACAACTCAAAATCATCTTTCAGGTCAGACAACAGTGAGAGATGAGAGTATACATTAAACAATAAGCGATTACAACCAGGTTCGTCACTTCAGGTCCCCCTGAATCATTTCCTTGCTATTTGCAGTGCGCTTGTGTCTTTGGTAGTGCTGCAAGTATTTGCATGGTTTTTTCTGTATTTGGTGGTGTTGTGAGTATTTGCACTGTATTTGGTTGTGCTGTGTGAGTATTTGTAGTGCATTTCTGTATTTGGTTGCATTTTGAGTATTTGCATTGTGTTTCTGTATTTGGTTGTGTTGTGAGTATTTGCAGTGTGTTTCTGTATTAGGTTGCATTGTGAGTATTTGCAGTGTGTTTCTATAATTGGTTGCGTTGTGAGTATTTGCAGTGTGTTTCTGCATTTGGTTGTGTTTTGAGTATTTGCAGTGTGTTTCTATAATTGGTTGCGTTGTGAGCAGGGCCTGAAATTAACACCCGACCACCTGCCAAATGCGGGTGAATTTTCCTATTGGCGGGTAACACTGTCAATCTACCTGCCACATTGGCAGGTAGCCAATGAGAATTGAGTGATTCATTAGGATTTTTACATTTCAACTAAGTCCGCCATTGCGTTTGACTTTAGCTAAAATGTGGCGGCACATTACTGGGGTAAAGAAGCCAGCTGAAACAAACAACCAACAAAAATTTGGTGGGATGAGAAAAAGAAAAGTAAAAGAAGACATTTCAATACAAAGTGGACAATTGGCGGCAATGGCAAGGTTCGAGAGCGGCTGATTTATGACCGCGACTGTTGTTTCGGAACGTTCATGCGATCAGAAGAAGACGATCGAGGCCCTTTTCCGACTACGTTTGGATGTGCGAGTATTAAACTGTTGGTGAGATGGGATGCGATAATGTAACGCTGACGTAGCCTACAGTACAATGACAGTTGCACAGATGTGTGTGCATGTGCAACTGTGCATGTTGGGAGTTGGGAACCAGTGAGAAAATGTCCGGTACCTTTACCAGTAATAACAATATTAATTTAGTTCATAGTTAACGGTTCCTGAACGCTGTAACTAAAAGCTGTCAGGATCTGTCTACGTGACTAAATCAGCCATCAACCCAGCCGCGTGTGATTTGTTTACATACGAGCTGCGGTAGGTCTATCTGTTGAGTATATACTATATAGCCTATACTATATACTGTATATGTTGTGTGAGTGACAAAATCAATGAATAAAAAGATTTTTAAAAAATGTATGTTCTTAGAGATATTATTATTACTTGACAGCACTTAAATGTGTATTCTTACAAGTGAAAGGACAATGTTGTGAAATTCCCGTTTTTTTCACCTTTATATAAACGTGAAAAAAAAAACAAAAAAAAAATACAGGAATTTCACAATATTGTCCTTTTTTACCATTTTTTGGCTGAGGCAAAATATGAGGCAAAAAAAAAAAAGTGGCTGGTAAAAAGTCTCTGTGGCAGGTGAATTTTTAAATTCACCTGCCACAGTGGCCGGTGGCCGAAAAAGTTAATTTCAGGCCCTGGTTGTGAGTATTTGCAGTGTATTTCTGCATTTGGTTGTGTTTTGAGTATTTGCAGTGTGTTTCTGCATTTGGTTGTATTTTGAGTATTTGCAGTGTGTTTCTGTATTTGGTTGCATTGTGAGTTCTTGCAGTGTTTCTATAATTGGTTGCGTTGTGAGTATTTGCAGTGTGTTTCTGCATTTGGTTGTGTTTTGAGTATTTGCAGTGTGTTTCTGTATAAGGTTGCGTTGTGAGTATTTGCAGTGTGTTTCTATAATTGGTTGCATTGTGAGTATTTGCAGAGTGTTTCTGTATTTGGTTGCGTTGTGAGTATTTGCAATGTGTTTCCATAATTGGTTGCGTTGTGAGTATTTGCAGTGTGTTTCTGCATTTGGTTGCATTGTGAGTATTTGCAGTGTTTCTCTATATTTGGTTGCGTTGTGAGTATTTGCAATGTGTCTCTGTACTTGATTGTGTTGTGAGTATTTGCAGAGTGTTTCTGTATTTGGTTGCATAGTAAGTATTTGCAGTGTGTTTTTGTATTTGGTTGTGTTGTGAGTATTTGCAGTGTGTTTCTGTATTTGATTGTGTTGTGAGTATTTGCTGTATGTTTCAATATTTAGTTGCGTTGTGAGTATTTGCAATGTGTTTCTGTAATTGGTTGCGTTGTGAGTATTTGCAGTGTTTCTACATTTGGTTGTATTTGGAGTATTTGCAGTGTATTTCTGTATTTGTTTGCATTGTGACTATTTGCAATGTTTCTATAATTGGTTGCGTTGTGAGTATTTGCAGTGTGTTTCTGCATTTGGTTGCGTTGTGAGTATTTGCAGTGATTCTCTGTATTTGGTTGAGTTGTGAGTATTTGCAGTGTGTTTCTGTATTTGGTTGTGTTGAGTATGTGCAGCACACGTGTTGTCAAACTGATGAAGAGGTTTTATTAATTTTTTTGCTGTTTTTTTTTAATTTTATTTATTTGTCCTACATCTCTGCCACCATATTAGAGCCTGTGAATGTGTACACGAGTTTGTGCATGCGTGTGAATACTAATCGCCTTTACCCAGTCAGACAACTCATAAGTGTCATAAATAGTCTTTATCTTCACACCACCCACTGGAGGTAAATACGCCACATTAAAACATTACATATGAAATTGATTCATTTCTCCCAGCATTACAAAAACACTGAGCTGCTATTGATCAGTCCACATACAGAAAGAGATATGTTTTGGTGTAGTGGAGGTGCTCTGGGCTGCGGCTTCATCAGCTTTATTACATTGTATGGACATTATATGGATGGAAGATTTATGCTAATAACTCACCTCTTTGATTTATAATGCAGCAAGGTCATAGAGGCTGCTGCAATCAGATGTGACAATAGCATATCTAAGAAATGGCAGCAAATGATTTGTCTGGTTGTTATTTTTACACATGTTGTTAGACCTTATAGCGGAACACTTCCATAAAATCTATCAATAATTTAACACTCTTGATTTAAGACTCGATCAAGCAGTTATCAACTACTGAGCTGAGCTATAAGGGGCTTATTTTGTGGATTGCCTTAGGCTATATAGTAGGACTGTCCTCGACCATTTTTCTATTCGACTAGTAGTTGTTAATTTTAAGCCATTGTTCGACTGGTAGCATTTTAATGGCAAAAGTAATGATTATGAATGTGTCAGAAACAGTGTTAATTTCGTTGACGAAAATAATGACGAAATTTAGTCGTCAATGACATTTTTCACAGACGAAGCGAGACGATAACTAAATAAAACCTAGTTTTGAATGACAAAAACTATGATGAAAATCTATTGACATTTTCGTCAATGAATGAATACTGGACGAAAATGTTAGTGACGATCTGGGAAGTGATCCAGTCAGAACTGATGTCCTGCGTTTGTGGTAGATGTGCACATTTGTACTGTAGCATGCTGATCGCGGTCGATCAGCCGCGGTCTCATTAAACGTTAAAAAAAATGTAAACGTCTGGGAGAATGAGTAGAGCAGACATATAGATATGGATACAAGTGACGATGCAAAAAAATGAGCTGTATTCCGTGCTGTTTTCTGTGCACACACACCCGACCTGAAGTGTGCAGCTATGCACAATAGAGAGGGTGCGGGTACTGAATTGAGCGCTTTTTCGTGTTTGAATAGACAAATACACACAACATTATGTCTAAATGTCCGTTTTGGAGAGTATACATGTAAAATATGTCGGTTATGTCTTAAACAGTTGAGAGTGTATCGGCTGTGCATCAGTGCAATTGGATCCGCATGTCATTGGACATGATCTGATGTCTTAAAGTGACAGTGGGTAAAACTAGACTAAAACTAAAACAATTCAGATGACTAAAATAAAACTAGATGGCATTTTAGTCAAAACTATGACTAAAACTAAATCAAAATTTGCTGTCAAAATTAACACTGGTCAGAACATTTCAATGATTTATTAATAAACTAGTGTTTTCTGAGTCAGTGTCGACTGCAAAGAAGTTGATGACACTGACTTGTCATCCTAACAGTATAGTGGATGTGTCTATAAAGAGAAAGGCACTTTAAGTTAAATGTCATGCAGTAAGCAAGGTACTAATTTACTTCCACACTCCACACAAACCCTTGGATATGCGCCTAATAATAGCACAAATTCATCTAGGTTGGAGTGTTAGGCTAACACTTTCTTGTTTGAAATGATAAGCCTGGATGTTTCTTGAAATGATCCCACACTTAAGTTTCTGCCCAACATAATTCCCACATAATTATTTGTTTTGACCAACAGACCAATTAAATCTCGGTTGACCATGCCTCCTGTCATTTAGCGGATTATATATATATATATATATATATATATATATATATATATGAAGAGTTCAGATGCAAAAGCCTCTAAATGCCATTTGAAATTTTCTTCTTTAATGATGATTTTTATCAAACTTGTATATTTAAGTTCAGTAATTTCACTTAAATAACAATTAATAGGTAATTATCATTGCCATTTAAGTAAAATTACTGAACTTAAATATACAAGCTTGATAAAAATCATCATTATAGAAGAAAATTTCAAATGGCATTTAGAGGCTTTTGCATCTGAACTCTTCATATATATATATAATTAAAGTAATATATATATTTCTACTTCATTTCATTTCAAAATTAGATGGGGAAAAAAATCCCCAGAGAAACAGCAGCTCTTATTCACAGCAGATGTTGTATGCACCTGAAGAGTTCTGGAGGAAACAGTGAGGGCACCTCAGTCAATGAAAGTTTCTCACACACTTCTGTCCAGATCTTAAGCACAGCAGGTCCAGCACACTTCTAGCACTCAATATGTTCTTCCAGCAATTAGCAGTGTTCTGGTAGGATTCAAATTATATTGCAGCCATAAAAAAAGTCTAAGAGGCTTGGGCATATTTTGAAAGCACATCCAGATTTCCGTGCATATGTTCCCAGAGCTCTTTTCCAAAACACACTACCTACAAAACCGCACAATGTAAAGAAGCTGTCTTGGTCAATGATTGCAGATGGAATTTAAAAGATTCTTAAAAAAGTCTGCGTCTTTGAAACAAAATGAGAGAAGTTCTAACAGGGCCGATTAGAGGAAGAAATCTCACCAAATATCATCAAAATTAGTCGAAACAATTCAGCTGGCATGCTATAAGTAAACTTCAATCACAGCCTGGTTAAATCAGGTAAAAAGAATATCTCTGAGAGTAAAGTAGACATCAAGTAATTACTCTTTGAATTGGTGGAATGTGATCTCTTCATATCCTATAACACGTACCAAAGAAAATAAACATTGTGAAAAGAAAGATAGTGTAAAATGACAGCCCGTTCTCATCCTTTAACGTCATATAGAACGCTATATGCAAAAACGGTGCTATACTACGCACATGGTACCCTTTATCGTTAATATAACACGCGAACCCAAGACGTTATAAATCCTTTAGCGTGAATATGACACGCACACCCTACCCCACACCTAAACTTAGCCCTCACAGCACGTGTTATATTAACGATAACGGGTGCCATGTGCGTAGTATGGCGCCGTTTTGTCATATAGCGTTGTATATGACGTTAAAGGATGAGAATGCGTTGAAAATGATCAAATGCTATCTTTACCTCTGTGGAAAGTATGCTACTTTGACAACAAACATTTCCATTCTAACTTCTACAGATGCTCATGGCAAGTGAAAGCATCCATCCGCAGCCTGTGCTTACCCATCAACTTAGGCATGAAATGTAATGCTGGCCCTGCTCTTTGGCCTTGCTGCTTAATGAGCGAATATTTACCCATATATTATGCAATTATGCTAAATGGAGACTACACTGTTACACCAGATGTTGTTTAATCAACCTCTGAATGAGGAAATTGTTGCAAATTCACGATTTCCACTCTCTTCTATTAAAACAAACAAAAGAAACAGAAGACAGTCTTATGGGAAAATAGATAAACAAGTAATGCAACATCACATTGTCTAAGTTCTGAAGGGTTCAAAATACTGGCAATGCAGTGAAAGGAAAAATGTAATTTGAGACATTGTCTGGTAGGTACTACACATGTAAAAGAGATGTACAAGAGACCCAAGTTGTAGCCTGACTGGGGTCCTTTCCTGATCCTCAAACCACCTTCTCTGCATTATCTACAGTCAATTTTACTACTGTCCTCTCCAAGACATACATAGAAAAAAATTGTATGATGAATAAATTTACCACAGTAACACACATGTGATACAGTTTTGCATGCGTGTTAGAATGCAGCTTATTCGTGTGAACAGAGTTTCTTGCGTGCTTTGTGTGTGTGTGGGAGGTTATCCTTCTGGGGTCTAAGGTGTTTTTGGGGTCCTTGAGATTTTTTGACATGCCCTGACATTTGTGCTTTTTTCAGTTGCTTATAAACATATTAATGGCACAGGTGAAATTACACTATTTAGTACAAACAGGGCTACTATAATATATGAGCAACATGTATGTACATGTTTGTATTTTTGAGAGAATATTGTTTGAAAAAAACAAAAAATGAAAGTTTCTGAAATAAGGCCACAAAACACATACTAAATATGCGTCCATAAGACTTTTGACTAAAGGATGTTGTGGCCTAGAGTTTTTTTTTTTTTTTTTTCATCAAAATGATCTGAAAATCAACCTGCCTAATCATTCACATAAAACTGTGAATTGTTTTAAATTGTGAAAAACATTTTTTTTTTTTTTGGAAAGACAATGGGCGTGAATGGGCATGAATGGCCTAACCCCATCATGTATAATTAGGTGGTTCTCAAAGACCCGCATAATAAATTTAAAAGTAAGCAAACATGCGAATCCATACATTTTTCTCCAGTGTAGATAAGTGTACATGAGGGGTTTTTCTCAATTAAGAAATTACCATCTCAGATTTTTATAATAATTTTTTACAATAAATATTTTCTAATGATTTATAGGTAAATTAACAAGTTTGTTCAAGTGCTCAACCAAAACAGATGTTTTGGATTATGATTAGTGATATTGGGCTATGTAAAGAAAACGTG
The DNA here is from genome assembly GCF_016745375.1 of Pimephales promelas. The sequence goes on along the minus strand of NW_024121177.1, from coordinate 11,511,646 downwards.
TGTATTTTCTATATATATACATACATACCACAATTAATTCCATCTACTGTTTCACAAATATCTACAAGCCTACAATGGAAGGTACCCACCTCCACCTGGCCCTGCAGAAGCTCCTCCTCTTCCTCTGGAGAATCGAGTGCCACTATAACAGAGGCAAACGGACGGCTGGCCATCTGCTGGCGCTCTCTCATTAGTTGCTGTAGAAAGAATAAACAGTGTTCAGTTGCATAAAATTGTAACATACACGTTATGAAGAAGCATTGTGATTTTACTTAAACTCATTGTGTTGGTTTAATGCAAGGCATATTTTAAATATGTGTGTGGGGGAAAGGGGGGTAAAACAGCCATCTTAAATAAACTTTTGATTATAAATCATCCCCTGAGGTAAAAGTTATAAGAAACAAGTGTCGTGACAGATTTTTTCTCAGTGTATTTTTCAATTTGATTTGAGTCACTCACAGCTGCATCACTCAAATCAGTGAGGGTCTGGATGTTCTTGTTCCAAACTGTGGTATGCGTTATCACTTTCTCTAGTCTGTGCCAGGAGGACAGACATGAGACTGAAAGGAAGTCAAGGTGAATGGTGGCAGGGTGTCCGTGAGTTGATTCATAGGAGAATCACAGTGATGATTGTTAAAGTACGCCTGGCTATGTGTTAAAGTTTGTGTCATGGTCAAGAGAAAAAAAAAAACTCACTAGTAGAGCATGGATGGTTTATGTTCCCTGACAAGTCCTTCATGAGGTGAGAAGGACACTGTGGGATCTCTCGCCTGAGCTTGTAAATGGCCCATAAAACGCATAATTAACCTCCACGTGTAGTAAACAATGCTTGTCTGGGATGAGTGATGTTGTATGTTTGTATGAGACCAATAGTCTTAGTTTAAAATAACTACACATGCATGCATACTATAGAAGATATAAGAATGTTCTATTGAATGACAACAGTCAACAATAAAGATCATTTCAGACCATCAAGTCTGAAAACTGGAGAAGCATCTGCTGTAGCTTTTATATCACAGAAAAGATCAAATGAAAACTGATATATGAAAGAAAATCCTAGATACACCCAGAATTGCTTTTTATCACATGATCTCACCCACTCTTCATGCTGCATGCACACTATCACACACAACCCCATTTTCTACAAATGGTATAAACTGCAGTTCATATGTGAGCTGGGAGTTTCTAAATGGGAATGACTTACATTATGTGAACCAAAACACCAATAAAACGATATGAACACACATACAAACACAGCCAGAGATATTTAACCAATTCTGTGTGTAATAGGAGACACACTGAGATAGGTATGCTTTCAATGTTACCCCATGTATTAAAAAAAAAAAATCATGAATGAGGAATATGACGACTACTGTAGTACCACGCTTAACATCACAGTAACTGAATGGAATTATTCTTGCCGGATTCTGGCAAGAATAATTCCATTCAATTACCGTGAGCCGGATTGCTTTGATTCCTTCCTGACAACAATACAAATTAAATAAGACATGTTTAATTGTAAGAATGAATGCAAGGAAATAATGCTTAGTACAGAAAGTGTATTGATATTGCACAGAATTTAATGGAGAGTCAGTTTGGTCATTGTCACAGAATAAACCTACTTATAAAAGGGTCATCCTGAAGAGGATTCTTCTGTGATAATGACTGGCTAACTATATTATTATGCAGATAATTACACAGATACTTAGCAAATATATAAATGGACATGACAAATAGATCTGGTAAGAAATTAATTCTTTATGTGAGATGAAAGAGACAGTGGAATGATATGAAAGATTTAAAACAGTAAAGTACAGTTTGTTGGTTATGACACAAAAATGATGCCGAATGTCACAACTAACCTATCAAAATCAAGTATTAGGGAGCCGGGTAATATAATATGCTATTTTTTGAGCACACAAATATGTTTCCCTTTCCTAAACAACAGTTTACACCTTTTAGCAACTGAAAAACACCTGGATATCAGCTACTCTGAAGCAAATACATTATAAATATGGATTTGCAAACCCTGAAGAACAGCACATTAGGATACGTACAATACACTTTAGGAGTAATTTCTAAGCAGTTGAGGTAATTATTCTTTTATATGAATATAACACAATATAACATGAAGGATGTTCGCTTAAAGAAAGTTCATTACCTTGAGGCTGGTTTACTTAATCAATAAAATCTCCCCTGGGTTCATTCTGATTTATGTTTTCTGAGGTTCATGGAAAAACTAAAACCTTTATTCAACCAATTACCCAGTAATACACACAAGCAGTCTCAATGCATTTAGCGGGGATAAATACACAACATAATGATATAGCCACATCCCAATCATATACACATTTTTAAAACTATTATTTGCCATACCTTACGATGTGATTGGCATGACCTGAATTGGGTTTTTCCAGCAAAAATGTCTATTGAGAATTGCTTGACCACACTGGCAGCGAAATGGTTTTTGCTGCCGCTAGGGTGTGTCTAGATTTCTAGGCTAATGAAAGAGTTCAATATAAGTCTCTTCATTACTACTGCAGCTGCCAGTTTGCTAAGTTTCAAAAGCTTGCTTTATTAAACAGCAAGCACAAATTATGCAATAGCGGACACTCAGTGTCCGAATAGTCGAGTAACGTACAGATTGGTGAATGGGGATCTAGGGGGCAATTTCGAACAAGGCTTGTGTGTGTGTGCTGGGGTTTTATAGTGTGGCGATTTGAGTGCTGATGAAGGACATGTGCGCATGATCAGGTGCTGGAGAGGATGTAATCTGTGAAAATGCTCAAGCACTTTAAGTACAGACACAAAAACAACACCTAAAAACACCCTTGAAAGGTGCATACAATTTTGATTTGACTGCTTGATCACTCTTCAACGGATTTGCTGACCAATTCAGTGTTTATCCTATTCAGTTTTAATCAATTCAGTGTTAAAATTTTAACAATGGGATTAAAACTGTTTAAGTTAATTTGCTGATTCTGGGAAGACAGAAAAAAGCATTAAAACCTTTGAATAGGGCATTTCTGAACACAAATTGATAGAATGGGTACGACAGAGACACTCAGCTTAGGTGACAAAACCACCCAGGCATAGGTCTGTAGTGGATCTATTATAAACATCCACACTGTCTTTCTGCACTCCAGAATGATGCACGATAACTCCGATAAGAGAATGTAATTTCCGACTCATTCCAGCACAGTTGTAACAGAAAAACCTGTTTTCATTTCAAGCGCAGGCAGAAAATGAAGCTCTTTTGTCACCATAAAATCAAGGACTCTCACCAAAACAGAACACACACTGTTTTTATTCAATAGGATTTGAAGGACCAAGATGCTTTGCTCCTAAACAAGCATAATTGTGGTCTGTTTCCTCAAGCGTTTTTGTAAACAGGCAGAAAACAGACTAAAATCTCACACAGACCATTTGACAGACTAATTGCATAATAGCTGCACAATATATCATTTCTATCCTATTGGCTCAGGAAATTTCATTGGCTCAAAGTTTATCTATGCATCACCGAAATGTCAGTCTGTTACATTCATTTCTACATTCCCCATTTCTGTATGATTTTTTGGTCCCACTTTATATTAAGTGGCTTTAAGTATCATGTACTTGCATTGAAATTAATAATTTGATACAATGGACTTATTGTGTTGATACATGTTTTTACATTGTACTTATATTTGAAAAATACCAGCATGTAATTATAGCTATAATTAATTTAGGTAATTACATTTGCAATTACACAGTTGGCCCTTCCCTTACACATTAACCTACCCTTAAATCGACCCATACCACACACACCTGGGGGAGCAGTGTCTTTCCAATCCCTTAATATAATTATCTTGGCCCCAACCATGCCCAGCATTAATGCCAGCTGCAAAAAAAAAAAAAAAAAAAAAGGGCAAAGACAACTGTGTCCGAATAGCCAAAGATGGCCAGGTCCATTTCAGGAGGCAAAGTTTGATCATATGTCACGGAAAAATATATGCAAAGAAAAAAATATCTTGCCAGTGACTCCAGAGTTTCAGACAGAACCAAAAAGAATGGAATAAAGTTCCCTCTGCATCCTGAAATCAGTCACAAATCGGAGACACAGCTAGGTAGATCTTCTGAAGTTGTTAGAATGTGATAGAATGTGAAACTGCAACTGATAGAATACACTAGCACAATAGTATGATATTTCTTCAAAAGCAGATCGTGGAGACATTTTAATTGTCCACAATCAAAAATTGTGACATCCCTCACCCCTATATGAAAGGTACAGGCATATTAATTTAATATTTAGGAATGACAATCCAGCGAAAAGCCACATCCATCAAAAAGATTCAAAGATTCCCCAGAAACAAGGATATGCTTCAAGGAATCCACCAGAACAAACCCAGAGCGACATTTCTGTGGTGCACAAAAACCATTACAAAACACAAAGACACATTTCAGGAGCAGGGGTAACATTAGGACCAGACAAAAGACTGTTTGTAATCTAGGCATGTCATCTCACACTGTGCAGCTAAGTGCCGATTAGGACTGACACTGTCATCAAAAGTGAAGGAGAGATCTCAACACTAATGCTGATATACTATAAACTTGAGAAAAACAATCACTTTGATTGACTCCATGTTGATCATGATCTTACTGATCTATCAAAGAGAAAAACATGCAAAACCAAGACCCTCCAGACTGGATGGGATGATTGTCTAGTAATATTCTGTGGGTGCAAAGGAGTCCTCGAGTTACATTAGCATAAAAAAAAATTTATGTACACTCTACATTGTAAATACAGTTGCTAAATCTTCACAGACGAGGAATCTCTTTTCATTATAACAGGCCCAGTTGGGGAAGTTTTGTGATTCTGCTGAGCGGAGCAAAAAAAAAATGATGGCCTGTTCCCTCTCTGCACTCATACAACAGCTTTATAAATGGACCAAATCCTTTCAGTCCAGGATCATGGTCAAGTCTATAGTCCACAGAGAAAATAATAGCCAAGGAAAATCTGATTGGGAAGGGAGGAAGGGATGGGGAATGAGACGAGAGAGAAGGGAATAGAGAAGGATATGGTCAAGAAGTAGTGAAGGAAGCAAGAGCAATGGCACTCTCTCTCTTTTACTTACTTCCGTCCCCAGAAAGTGTAAGAGGGATGGATGGGGTGCCAAGCAAAGTGTAGACAAGAGTAAATCACTCTCTGTTGACATCTCACACTGCGGTGAGAGGAGGAGGAGTGTGACATTTTAGTGATCATCATCCTCACTACACATTAGCCCTCATCATCAGTGCTCTCGGACACCTCTCATCCACTCCTGTTCACAGCTGTGTGTGTGTGTGTGTGTCAAGGAGAAACTTTCTTCTAGAGCTGCTGTACAATCAAAACAATCTTTGTTGCATTCATTTACTGTTATCACTGTAAAGCTGCTTTGAAACAATGTGTATTGTAAAAAGCGCTGTATGAAGGTGACATGACTTGATACAACAAAACTCATAAGCTGCTATTCTAATTCTAAATAAATAAATGTAGAAATATAACAAACAAACAAATAAATAAAAGCAATATATGATAATATAATTAATAAAGTAGATAAATACATACATTGATTACTGATACAAAAAACAATATGAAAATAATAAATTATAAATGTGATCATCTAAAATAAATACAAGCATGATCATATTAAAAAAATTAAACAAATAAATAAACACTAAAAAAAGCTAAATATGATAATATAATTAGTCAGTAAACCAGTCATATGTTTTATAGCCTATATAAACTAGTTATACATTTTATATATAAACATGTATTTAAAAAAAATGCTAATTAATAAATTATAAATTAAGCTGAAATATTACAATTATAAATAATTAACTGTGATAAAAATAAACAATGGTGATTTAAATATGATAAGTGTAATTATAAACGACTTATTTTAGCCTTGGTATATACTATATATTATAATAACTTGGTATTATTAACCTACACTCACAGCCATTATATATGAATTTGTTTCAAATTCATTCCATGTTTATTCCATTTGCATCTCAAAATATAAATTACAATCCTGTTTGTTAATTTGATTCAAACTTGGGAATTTAATTTAAATGTGTTGGCATTGGAAAGTAATTCTCAGATTAGTTTGTGGTGTGTGTTATCCTTCCTTCCATGTTTGCCATCCCTCCTTTATCACCTTCTCTCTCTAAACTGCAGCACAGAGCAAAACAGCTTTGAGTGCATTTACTCCTCAAAAGACCAGCCTCTCATTTCACAAAGTGCTAGATCTTACCTCTGAGACACTGGCACGTCTCTATACAGTGTGTACCTACCATTTTACTCTTAAACGAGCTCACACGCGAGAAAGTGTAGGTGTGAGTGTGTCAGAGAGTGTGTGAGAGAGAACAATCACACTGTTAAATAAAGCTAGACCTCAGTCCATCATCTCACATTTCAAGGGGCCACACACACACATACATGAGATAAATTAAAGCTAAGCAAGGTCACTCTGCTAATCCTATATACATAAGTTACTGCTGTGCTTATGGAAACAGTTTCATGCATGTATTCTCATCTCATATATTCCTCTTCATTCTCATTGTTGTACCGTGTATTTGTGATGCGAATTTAAAGACTGTGTGGTTGTAGCAGAAGAGGGAGGCTAATGATTTACTGGTGTAAATGTGAGCTAGTCATCAAGCAGTGTACTGTTTTCATGCTGATTAGATGTTAGATCACAATCTGGCCATGGCCAATCACACTACAGGGTGAGGAGCATGTGAAACTACTGATAATAATACAACAAATGTATATACATGGTAAAAATATATACTGTCAAAAGTTTAGAAACAGAAGTCTCTTACGCTCACCAATTGCATTTATGTGAACAAATAAACATCTTCAGTGTCACATGATGCTTCAGAAACCATTCTATGATTTACTGCTCAAATCATAAGAATGATTTCTTACTAGGAATAAATTCTAGAGTAATTTTAAGATGAAGAAAAACAGAACATAACTAAAACATGTATATTCACGTATTCACTATGGTAATGCCCATGCCATTTTAAGATTATAAATAGATCTAGATAATAGAATAGAAATATATAGAAAACTTTAACTGAATACCCCTACGCTAAACTGTACATATATTAAAGGGTTAGTTCACCCAAAAATGAAAATTCTGTCAGTATTTACTCACCCTCATGTTGTTCCAACCCCATAAGACCTTCGTTCATCTTCGGAACACAAATTAAGATATTTAAGATATTAAGATCGCTCCTGCATACTAGTCCATAGGCTTCTTGAGGGACTGGCTCTTGCTGTCCTCGAAAAGTCATTAAAGACATCGTTAAAATAGTCCAAGTGACTACAGGGGCTCAATCTTAAGTTTATCAAACGACGAGAACACTTTTGTGCGCAAAAAAACAACAAAAATAACGACTTTATTTCAACTATTCGTTTATTTCTCCCTCTGCACGAGTCGGGTTACTAGTTTAATAGCGTAAGCTTCCGTTATTGTACGTCACACGCATCACACACACATGACCAGCGTCGGCCAATAGTGAGCCTACGTGTGACGTAGCTCTACGCAATCACACTACGTTAACTGACTTACAGGCTCATGGAGAAGGACGTGAATAGTTGAAATAAAGTCGTTATTTTTGTTGTTTTTTTTGCGCACAAAAGTGTTCTCGTCATTTGATAAACTTAAGATTGAGCCCCTGTAGTCACTTGGACTATTTTAACGATGTCTTTAATGACTTTTCGTGGACAGCAAGAGCCAGTCCCTCAAGAAGCCTATGGACTGTATTCAGGAGCGATCTTAATATCTTAAATATCTTAATTTGTGTTCCGAAGATGAACGAAGGTCTTACGGGGTTGGAACAACATGAGGGTGAGTAAATACTGACAGAATTTTCATTTTTGGGTGAACTAACCCTTTAAGGTCACAGTTGCCCAGATTTTATCTTTAGAAAGCAGCAAGTCTTGACATGTATTTCCAGCATATCGTCCTATGCTTACAAAAGGAAGTGAATAAAGCACAAAGTCTAGTGCGACCTCATCTTTAGTTCCAGTTGACGACAGTCATAGTCCAACGACAACATGTCTTTATTCCATTAGTGTTTGTAAAGCAGTTGCCTTCTGACTTCAAGGTTGGCACAGCTAACAGAATAGAGGACACAAGCATAGATTTGCTTCTTGTGACAGCAAGAGTGCCCTCAATACCCTTCATCTACTGTGCGTTCATCACAATATTCTTCTCAAAGAGAAGAGTCAGAGGACATTTTCCAGAGAGTCAAAAACTTTAAAACAAGACTATGCATAAGACTTGATTCTAAATTCCCACCGTAATATATTCTTTCTAAAGGTGGAAGCAAACAATCTTTGCACTTTGCCTCTAAGGTCATCTTTTATTTCAACTTCAGCATGGTGGGAAATAACTTGTTATGAAGAAAAACTGTAATATTTCCAGTGTGATGTCAGATATCTTGATCAAGGTCTGTCATTGCCCTCTAATTTCCCTGGACCAGCTAATCCTACTTATCCCAACAATAGAAGGCAGAAAAGAAGGTGAAGGACTCCACCAATTGAAGAACCCTCTGGTGGGCCACATCAATGCGAGTCAGCCTCTGAAATATGATTCAGCAGATTTACAGCTTCATCTCGACATCCCCTTAACGAGGAGTTCACCCAATCAATCCTTGATCGATACCAATCTCCACTAGTCCACCAGCATCCCTATGGAGCTTTACTTCTGGATAATAAAGCATACAAACAGAGAGATGGGATAGGATAGTGCAGTCTTATGCCCTTCAGAAATAGGATGGTAATATGGATGGACATTATGGCATTATCAAACGGAATAAAACTTTCAGATATTCAGAGGGACGCCGATGCAGAGAAGGATGCCAAAACGTGTTCATGACCTTCTATAAGCCTTCCCACAAACCATGTCCACATCTAATTTAGAGGAAATTACGGTGCAAATTTAATCTACTGGAAATTACTGAATGTCATTAAATTGTTGAATCAGGAAAAGTGCATTCTGTTAAACAAGTTCAGATGTACATATGAAAGTCATGCACTCAATTTACATTAACAATTAAGTTCGATTCAACGACTGGCATACTTTGTAATCACGAATTAACAAGACTGAATTGCATGGTAAGGATTTAAATTCAAAACGATGACTGGCGGGTGGCTCTGAAATTAATCTGAAATTGAATGATTTTCAAAATTAATCCACAATTTGACAATAAGATCAAGGTCAATAAAACAAAATGTATTTGAATTATAATTAATATATAACAACATGCAAAATAGTAATGCATAGCTAAAAAGTCAGAAAGACAGACAGTCTGTCGGTCTGAGATTTTATTGGCATAATGCATTGCTACGGATTTGCGTCTTGCTTCCGACTTGACTGACAGACTGGCGTTGTGATAATGCTTGCTAACTACTATTCAGTCGTTTGTTTATTTATTTTTTAGATTTCATTATTCTACTCACTGTAAAAATAAAATACAAGTTTGTCAGTCATTTAAATAAAATAAAAAAAAATCAGATAATTCATTGATGCCCAATTGTCATGTATAATTCAATCACAACAAGCTTGAATTTAATCGTTAATTTCCGAGTCTTATTCGTAAATCAGTTGAAAACTAAACATAGGTGAAATAGCTACAATAATAAAACAGTATCATTCTCCAACTGGACAGAAGAATTTGCATTTGTGGAGTGATATGGATCCGTGGTTTGTCTCATTTTACAATTAAATTGCGTTGTTTAAAAATTGGATGGGAATAGACTTTTTTTTTTTTTTTTTTTCAAAAAGTCCAGACCATGCAGGAACAAAAGTTACATTACTGGTAAGAAGTGCTTCATTTACTCTTATTAATTTACTGCAAATTGAATTGAAATTTGAAATTAAGTTGAAATTGGAACTATTATAGTTGACTAGCGCCATCTACAAACATATAATGTGAAATGTAGGCTATTAGGTCAAGAATACGCAAAATGGAGATGTGAAGCTTGGTAAAGTAAGAGTGTCATGAAAAAAGTAAAGTTGTGAATGTATTCGCTAATTTACTGAATAACAATGCTGTTCCATGCCATTAAAACTCCAGCTACAGTAACACCACGACAAGCACTGTTTGGAAAAGTTTTGTAGGTCAGTCTCAACCAAAGGCTAAACTTATATTTCACTCATCCCTGGGCTGAAAGACCAGGCCTGTTTTAAGCATCTCGTTTGAGGCCAGTCTGCACCAATGGCATCCAAAATGATGTTTCAGAAGCAAGACAGAGCAGCAAACAAAGGATAAAAGTCACAAGCACAACCTTCAGGCACAGATTCTTACAGAAACCAGAAAATGCACAAACAACCCCAACACTCCAAATCTTATGTTGCATCAGTATGCAAAATATTGCACATTATGAATTTAATGTTTTGTCTAAGCAGACCAAAGTGAGCCTTGTAAGGACGACAGCAGGGGATGTCTCCACAGGCGTCTGAAAACGAGGCCAGCAAGATTCCTCACAAAATCACAGCAGCTCTACAGCAGAGTTTAGCCAGAGTCTACGAGAACTAACAGAAAATAATCTTCTATCTAAGAATAGTCTCAAACCAAAAGTGGATATTGGGAAGTTCAAAAGATAACTAAAGTAAAAGGTGGGTATATTATAAGACAATGTAGGTCAGGCCCACTGTGAGCGATTGCACGCTTAGAAGCAAACAAAGGCACAGGGAAAAAAATTGGGACAAACAGACGTCCCAAAGTGCTTAGCTGGATTGTTTCTTTAAATATAATTTAAACGAAGGAAGATTCAGATCTAAATGGGAATATGAACTGAGTTTCAAACTGCCACCTCATGTGGATCCTATAAAGTGCACCGTAGTGCATTAAACAGATCATTTTAAAGACATTGAGAAATGTCTGGTCCAAATCTGTTGACAAATGGAAGTCAGTGGGTTCCAATATTGTTTGATTGACAATTTTCTTCAAAATATCTTTATGTTCCACCAAAGAAAGTCATACAGGTTTGAAATGACATGAGGGTGAATAAATGATGACAATTTTTATAAGAAATGCAAATGTATTGCATTTCAGTGACTATAATGTGACATTTCAATTGAAAAATATCCACAAACATTTATTAAGCAAGCAAACCGAGCATATGGCTGAATTACAGATTTGTTTGCCATTAACACGAGCCAGTAACGAGTATAAATAGGCTGGTAAATGCATATGCAAATGTACATGAGCCATATCTACAAGGCTCGAGGCAATTACAACACACTGAAAGCAACATATGCCTACAATTCCCCCTCACACACACATACTCATAAATGCATCCAGCTCACATACATACTTCTTACAACTCTTCTTGCCTTTAAACTATCCGTCCTTGCAGTGCAGTCTTTAAAGTAAAGGGAGAAAGAGATAAGTGTAGAGCCAGTGCCGTTTGACTGCTTGTTGACTCTTGAGAGAGGCTTTCTCTTCAACAGCTCCTCGGATGAGAGAAGAACTGGCCTGATTGCAGCAGATGTTGGCACTTGAGTGGCAGCAGGCTAGAGGTAATTAGTGCCCAGCGCTACAGTAGCTATGTCTGACTCCTCCTCATGCTCTCAGTCTCTTTCTTTCTGCAATGACCACCATCAGACCATACAGAGCAGCACTGAAAACTGCAGGGATAATATTATCACTCAAACTGCTAATCAGCAGGATCAAAACAAGATCTGTAGAAGTGTTTCTCGACTGGTCGCTGGTGAGAGTGTAGTGGACAGAAGGGATAAAAAAATACCAAATAATAAAATGCAACTATTAATATTTGTAGATAGCAAACTGAATAGCAAACTTTAATCATTTAGTTGACACTTCAGACAGTGTTCAGTTTAATTCCCAGGAAACACATGACTTTTTAAAATATATTCCCTGAACTTATGGTAAATCACAGTGAAGGGGGTGGATTGGAATCCACTGCTACTACAATATGTAATGTTGAGTAACTATAATCAAGGTATTAATCAATATTTTTCCTTCTAAATATTAAACGAGTTGAATGACTTCTCTAGACTTGTGAGATTTCACTTTGTTGTAGAAGTTACTGAAATGTTCTTTTCGTGTATTCTTTAATGTCTGTATTTGATGTCTGAATGCAGCCCGGCTTTCAGAGATGAAATAGGGACTTGTTTTGTGTTTGAGAAAGGTCTTCATGTGTTAAAACATATAGGGGTCATTGACGTCAATAGTTTAAGGGGCCAATTCTTGAAGCCTTACTTTCCAATTAGACTAAAGTTGAGAGAAAGAACGCATTGTCTTGCTGTTTTGAGAAGACTCTTCTGTTTATCGTTAGAGCCTGGCCAAATCCATCCTTGGAAAAGCTGTGTGCCGGTGTGTGTGTTAGTCCTCTTGGTTACATGTTAAGGAACCACTGGCATTATTGGAGATTGAATGAATTGTTGTTCGAGACAGGCTGGCGCCCAGAAACCCAAATCTGCGATCATGATGTGCCTTACTTCAGGGTCCGAGTGTCAGCTGCATAATCGATGGAGATATGCTTCTGTCTATTTGTATATGTGTGGAAAATTACTGTGTTTATCTATTTCTTAGCCAATGAGAATCATTCAACCTCTAAGAAATGACGTAGCTTAGATCTTGGAAATGGTATGCTGATCTTTGTTACTGTAAACGAGGCGGCCTACGAACTCCTGTGCGAGTCTTGAAGCTGACTTCTGCTGATGAAACTGCAAACTATCTTCAGTAAAACTTGTATTATTTATTTATTTATTTATTTTTAAATAATTCTGACTTCGGGTCTTCATTCTTCATATCTGGTTCTGGATCTTTGACTGTTCACCCCTTACAAGAGAATAAAAGTAGCTGTCAAATGCATACAGTTGTAACAATTCCCTTCACACTACAACTGCAAGAGAAAAGTATTACCGCAAAACTTCAGGTAACGGGCGGATCTGATACCTGCTGGGGTAATTACAATCAATGGCCAGCTTACTTTTGTTAAACACTTCCTACACATCATCAACCAGCACATGAATACACTCCAAATAATTATACCTTAATGAAAAAGACCATATAGACAGGTTATGCAACGTGTATTTAAAAGACAGACCAAGTTTCTACTGCGTCGAGCAATACACAGATATTGGAGGCGTGGCCGCACTCCAACACATCAAACAAACATATTGCAAACCTTATCACAACTTCCCAGCAGATTACATGTTCATTCAACACCTTAAAGAGTCCGGTGTCCTCCTTGGTAACAAGAAGGAAAAAGAAACAAAACAAAAAAGAAAAACTAGGAGAAGCGTGACGAGACGGTATGAGTCGGTTTTAGTCCACAGTTGACTTACGCAACCTCGCCGCAGTCTGTTTAGCCGATGGGATGATGTAGTAAGTCCAGGAAAAATTGCCACATATAATCCATCAGAAAGAGTTTTTGTCCCTTTGTGGAGTTCCTCCAGCAAACATTACACAGACACCAAGCATGTTTACCCCCACATTAAAAACTGAAGGAAGAAATAGGTGACTATTACACAGTAAATGTAAAAACGCAATTACTCAACAATATTAGCAGTACCACATTACAGAGTTTTACAAGAAAACCAGATTAGTTCAAAAAAATCATAATGCGAATGATTAGAATTCATTAAAATCCACTCATTTAACTATCAAATCTAAAGTTTATGATGTATTTGTGAATCCGAAGGACATATGTCGGGAATGTCCATTCAATGCATGAGGTCCAGTCACTTTTTTTTTGTTGCTGAATGAATCAGTATGTTTGAACAAACTGTTTAAGTGAATGATTCAATGACTCACAAAGTCAATTGTTTCATTACTGAATGAGTTAGTGTTGTGAACAAATCGGTTGAATGAATGATTTACTAACTCATTCAAAAAGACAGTAGCTGTGTTTGACTTGAAGCAATACTGTGCAGACCGATCGCTGTGTGACATCAAAGTCGGCAGACCATACGCTTCGAATCGTTCTTGCTGTTCTTTAATATCATACACCGCACAAGGTCAAGTCGAAACGCTGCTAGTGACTTGTTTGTTCCAAAGTGAATCAGTGTATTTGAATGAATTGGTTGAATGATTGATTTACTCACTCCATCTACTGGTGTAGCCATGTATCCTGCACAAAGACTCACTGAAAAAATCCCCTCCATTAATGCACAAACTGGCAGTCTGTCTGGAGCAAACACAGACAAGCAGCTCCATTATAATATTTGATTGCATAAGCACAGTCCTAATTCATATGTTCTGCTTACAATGCAGAGCTAGACAAAATAAATAAAGTGAGGTGTAGACGGACACAACAAGACAGGCTTTTATTGTTTGTTTTATGCAATAAACCAGTCATTTAGTTTGGCAAGTGTTTGTCTCTGTCACTCTCTCCTGCTGTTTTGTCTCTCTCTCTTGTATGTGCCAATTGCTTGTCTTGGTCACTGCCCAGATCTCTCAAGTGACTGAGTGAGATAGAGTGGGAGGGAATAATCTGCAGCCCAAACATCCAGGACAAAAGAGTGGTCAAGACAACCTCGCTGCTCTGTCCTCCACGCTCATCTTCTCCTTGAACCAGCCGGCGAGACACCCAACACAGGTCTCCCAAAGTGATTACACACACAGACATGCTTAATCTCCACCATCAGTATGCAAGGCTGCAGTGCAGTCTGGCTGAAAGATGTGATTTGCTCCAGTGATCAGGGATACGCCGTTCCGAGGACATCTGTCCCGCTCAATCGGCTTTGAGAACCCACTCCAGTCTGTTTTGTGAGCTCAGTTTGTCCAAGTGGAGGGGACCATAAGCACTCTCTCAGAAACGTGTCTGCTCTCTTCTATGTCCACCTGGCTGTGAAGGATTGCGTCAGTTAGCGCTAACCTAATATTGGAACAGAGGAAGGGCTGTTGGGCGAACTGAATGGCCGGAAGGTGGAAGGGGTTCATTAGACAATGCTCCAGGCATCTGCCTGCCTGCCTGCCTGGGAAGATACAAAAGCTTGGGTTGAGCATGGGTTAATTAATGATCAAGATGACCAAG
Organism: Pimephales promelas; assembly: GCF_016745375.1. Next base: position 11,496,600 of record NW_024121177.1, on the reverse strand, counting down.
ACTTTCCCATGTGGGATTACCAAGCTCTTGTGTTGGGCTTGAGGGGAAGAAAGAGAGAATGTCGTGTCTCAGGCCTTCTTTTACCCACTTACTCACTTTACTGTTCTTGTCTTTAATCAGTCCCGCCAGGACTGAGATATTTGTGGCATTTTGGTGTTGACATGCAGTAAAAAAACACAAATAATACCACACCACATGCACAAAGCAATGGTGAAACCAGCATTGAAATCATAATTCATAATCTTAAATCAAAATTGTGTTGGACACAGATCCTTGCACACAGTTACTGGTTACATACTGTAAATTATTTAATAATTTAAAACATTTTAAATGTTAGATTGTGTTCATACATATTATATGCAGCATTATATATAGTAATTTAATACTAGTATTAATCCTTTATCAGTTACTTTAAATTTGCATTGATTCTGATTAACTGCAATATTAATTCTAATAATCCTGATATTGATTGAAATTTATAATCCCTCCCAAAAAAGAGAAGTAAAATGCAAAATTTGCATTACAAATAATATAATATACAATAAGTTAAGCATATATTATGACTTGTGTAGCTTGACCGCCAAAATGGCAGTTTCTTTCGAAAGACAGGACACCAGATAAAATAGTCTAAAGAATTACTAGCCTTTATAACATCCATTAACAAAATTTGACAAAATGTCATCTTACTGTGTGAATTGTCGACCAGATCACGAGTCACGACCATGAATTTTCTATGAATGCTTCTATGAATTTATTTCATTATCATTACTATCATGACCCAGAGGTGATTTAGTCAACAGAAGCTGTGTTGAAACAACTAATTAAACTGAAAAGCAAACAAAGACAATGACTTTACAATGCAACCGAACTATGCACATGCTCTCATTCTTTCCTGCGCTCGTGGGTGACAGACATTCTGACTCTCTGTAATTCAAAGCTACTGTTAGACAGCCCTATTGACCTTGAAGAGCAAACTATTACGAAAGGATCAATAAAGGTCCTCTTCAGACCAAGTATGTGGATCCAACAGAAAACAAGTCCCACTGCACTACTGCTCTTCCTTTTAATAACTTGTCCAATAAAGCCTCTGTTGTAGATACAGTTTGCCTCTTTATTGAACAAATCTGTGACATGCTTTTGTCTATAAGCGCTAGTAATTCCCTTAAGCCCGTTTTACTGGACGTTATCATCTAGCTTCATATCCCTCTCATCCACAATAGCTTATCTGACCCAGTTCTTCATTCTAATTAAAAACACTCTTTTTCCCCGTAATATTTCGGAAACTGCCCATCCAGTACGTGTGTGTGTGTGCTAGGATAAGTCTTATGGGACGATGAGTTCTTGCTGCTTAAAATCGCAGCTGTTTGTTTTTCCAGCTCTTCATAAGAGACAAACAGAATCTCTCTCCCTCACCGATGATTTCTACATCGCATTTCATTAGCAACAAAGTGGGAACATGAATATCTATCTTAAAGAGTAACTAAACCCTAAACCAACTTTTTTTAGTTAATGATCTGTAAGAATGGATCTTTATTAATACCAGCCATTGATTCGAGTAACTTTATTGACATTTGTTTATATTTCTACAATATAGACGAATCCGGCGAAACTACCGGAAGTAAGCGGGCGCCATTACTGAGCTGTTGCTGGGTAGCGTTGCACCATTGGCTTCTATTGTTTTAGTTGCAACTTGCGTCCACTGGAATAAACAGCTCGCAATTTACGACTGTCACTAACGTTACAACGTTAGCCCTTGTATAATGTCGAGTGGGTAAACAGTTTCCGTTATAAATTGTTTTAATGGTGGCAGTAAAATTTCAATTTTGAAGAGAAAACATTGTGAATACCCCGGGTCGACTGCCACTGTCTGGAGCCGTACGGTTTACACAGATTTCCTGGGCGAGTACAAGACGCGGACATTCGCGTATAATAACAATTATTTAATGACATAAGTAAAAAAATATAATAAATGTGTGATATAGTGATCAGCAAAATCTCCTCTCTTGTTATTTTTTCTATTCAATTTACATGCTATGGTCATTAAATGGCTTTCCTGAGCTGAATGTAACGTTATGTGACATAATTGTTCTCCTGCTGTTATATTGACTTCTTTCCATGGTTTAAAAACAGTAGTTGGTCGATATTATGTATACTTTCTAGCTGTAACGTTACCTTACCCATGCCCGTTGCAATGTAAAAATGAGATAAATAATGGACACAAATGAAAAACATGAAATTGTTTATTTGATTTCATTTATTTATTTATTTATTGTTGCCAAATGGACAGATCTTTTTTTAGTTTCCTCGGTAGCAAACGTTAGCCTAGCTTGCTTGCCAAGCTATTTTCATAAATAATCTGTAAGATCGTTTGTACCTTCATCTGTGACTGGAGGCCAATGTCTAACATCATCAACCCAACAAGTCTGCCTGGCTGTAGCTGTCATCAAGGGTGCGTTATCACCTTATCTCCGAGGTTTGTTTACATACTGGTGCATATGTCTATGCCGGTGTAACAGCTCAGTAATGGCGTCGCCACAAGATGGCAGCCTACACAAGAACGCTCGTCGGATTCGTCTATATGGTGTAAAAACGTCTTAGTGCTGCCCTCTTCAGGTTGAACGGTGGATACTGCAGTTGAATTTTCCTATTGGATGTTCCGCACTTTGTGACGTACGCAGGTTTCAGCTCACCACGCTCTTGGTACGAGCTACGCCCTTTGGCAGTATAAAAACCAGCTTGTTTCGTCAAAACCAGTTGAAAACGACCAGGATAGAGTGTGTTAGCATCTATTTCGTCCCCTCTATCTCCGCTGGGGTCTGCCCACTTTTTCAGCATTTTTCAAATATTGCCAGTGGGTGGAGTCAGGCTCTGACCAGGGGTTTAGTTACCCTTTAAAGTCACTAAACATTGAATAATCTGTGAAATTTATTTGGCAGTTAGTGCCATGTTAATTGATACGTCACATGTTAGCACACGCCAACCCAGACTCTCAGTGCGTTAGTGCAGATAACAATATTTTTATGCACTTCCTAATGAATTTTGCAAGTGGCAAATTGTTTTAACATTGAGTGAAGGAAAATAAATTATCTGTAATTATTCATGGGCTGATAAAGAAAATGGAAAACCCTCAACTAAAACAAGGTCATGTTGTTAGGGTTATCTATATATCTGAGCTACAGTCATTTTTCCAGGTGAGCACATTATATTGAAACGCTTGCAAACATTTCATGTTACCAGACTTGTTCACAAGTCCCTAATTGCCAAGTTCAAGTAAAGTCACAAGTATTTGGGGTCCAAGTCAAGTCTCAAGTCTTTGTTCTATTTTTAGCAATAGTTCTTTCAGCAAGTTATTTATGTTCTGGGGTAATGCGTACTTCTTGAAAATGGACAGCAAGCAAGCCTTTTGACAACTGTGCAACACCGCAACTCACCTTTGGATTAATTGATTGCTTTTCAAATTAAATAACCTGAAGGTAAGACTTGGCTACATTATAACTGTTTGTTGTTAATTATATAATATTAGGGCTGCAACAACACTGTAAAAAAAAAATATTTTCAAGATTTGTTATCACAACATATTTTCTTTTGTCAAATCAACTTAAATAATTTATTTAGTTGAGATAACTTATTATTTTGAGTTTCTGATGATTAAATTAATCTCCTTCATTGTATTAACTCACTTTTTCCAGTTCAATCAACTTAAAATTAAGGCAACCAGGTTACTTACTTTAAGTTAAACCAACAATATTTTTTACAGTGAAACGATTATTTTGATAATCGATTAATCCAACGATTATTAAAGCGATTAATCGACTAATCGTTGATTATTTCACCGACTAATCAGTAGGATTGGAACGTTTATTCAGATTTTTCAATTACATAACATTGAGTTATACCAAGTCTTACTATAATATATAAAAAAGACAATCAGTTCAGCTTTTGAATTTTGAGCCAAGTAAACGGGTCATTCTCTTTAAGTTTTCAGATTTTGGTCCAACTCAAATTACACACAAATACTCTCTAGGCATTGTTTTTTAGGACCACTCCTTTTCTTAGAACTGGAACAAAAAAAAGGACATTCACTACAGGACACAAAGAATGGTAAAATATTAATCTGCAAACCATTATATAAGTATAAAATTACAATCTTTTTTTTTTTTTTTTTTAGATGAAAATTGAGCTGACCGAGTACTTTACAGTATGAAAAAGTAACTGCCATGATATTCTTCCAAACATCTCCATTTTGTGAAACTCTCACAGGGCATCAATTGGTGAGCATTTAAACAGCCATTCTGACTCCTGCCTCATGAAATCACCTGTTGATCTTCTCGGAGGTCAAAAACCAGCCTGAAATAGCTACCAACCAGGCCACGGTCACCTATCACCATCTCCTAGCAGACAAGAGGCATGATTGGCCATAATTTTAATAACAAATACCCAAACAACCATCACAGAAGATAATCTTACTCACTTCGTGGTAGTTAAGGCCAATTTATACTTCTGCGTAGGGTGCGCGCAGTAGGTACGGCGTAGCATACGCACAGACGCGTCCCATACCGCGTACCCTTCCGCGTTGCCTGACGCGCACCTCTTCAAAAATGTAACTACACGTCGCGACGACGCGGACCGCAAGATCGGTGATTGGTCGGCTTGGTAGCATCGCATTTCCTCCTACGCATTTCCGCACGTACCTTCTCACGCATTTCCACACGTACCATCTCCTCTGACATCTTCTCTCATTTCTGCCTTTCAGTTTTAGTAATTTCACTAAAATGAACTGTTTTCCCACCCCAATAAGCTCCAACTCCAACATGATCCACTCTCTTTCAGTCGCTATTGCTTGTAGTAACCTAGCCGCGAGGAATCTAAACACAGTGGAACATTAAAACCCTCCGCCGCCAACTAGCGTTTCGGAGCAGTACTGCAGAGCAACCAATACCTGAACGCAGAAGTATAAATGCTCACGACGGCGTCACCTACGTGCGAAGCCAACGCCGTACACTACGGCGTACCCTCGACGCAGAAGTATAAATTGGCCTTTAGACTACTGACCCTGACTTACTCCTCAGGCGGGTTCATCAGGCCCCTCCTCAAATTAAAATGGGCTGACTGCTTGTTTCATTTCCGCAAGGTCATTGTGGCAAGTGAACTATCGGGAGCTTGTGAGTGGGAGATCTATTTGAGCTCATCATAGGGATGGCAGCGAGAGGCCATCTCATCACACTGTACGCTGCATCGGTGACACATTGATTGATTTGTAAAATAAAGGAGGTGGAGACTTGTGAGCTTGGTGGGGTGGAAGGTCTCCTGGGGCTCATTAAGCACTTAAAAGCATAATTAGAGAGAAAGAGTGAGAGGGTTGGGCGTGTGCTTCTTATAATGCTTTCAAAATGCACACTTTGCTCTGTGCACTTGAGCTATCATAATCACTCTCTTCTCATTGGTCATGATTGAATAAGAATAGTTCACCTAAAATTAAAATTACTGTCTCGTGTCTTGAATCACCGAGTTTGAATTGACAGAAGTGTGAATGAGATTTGAGAGATAGGGCCAAAGGCGAGATTTTTATTGAATAACTGCTTACAACATTTAGACCTTTCACTGATCCTTTCTGCTGGTTTACTGCAATCTTTACACCCGTAGGTGGGTACGACTTGCTAGTGGGTATGTACAACTCGCTGAATCTTTCATTAAACCGATTTAAAAAACAACACTGATTCATTTAGGAAACATTTTAATGACATTATACCGGTAAGCGATTAAGGAATGTTCAGGAAGGGTTGTGGTTGTCTTTATGAGTGAGTCAAATAATTCAACTGATTAATTCAAAGTACAGATTCATTCAGGAACAAAACAAGTGGCTGTTTTTATAAACGAGTTGTGGATTCCTTCCTTCACACTGATTCGTTTAGAAACGAAGTGTGTGGCTTCTGTTCATTTGGAGTTATTTTAATTGGCAGAGCAAAAATGGACAAAGTTCCTGGCAATACAGTGTCCAAAATGGACGTTACACAATATTCAATTCTGTTGTATAACCAATTGTTGTATAACCGAAAAAAGCCTTGCTGTGATATTAACCATACAGCCACATCATTTCTAAAAAAAAAAGAAAGAGTATAGCTGGATAATATGAGACGGGTGCAAAACCATGCTGCGTAAAATCACTGTAAATAACTTTGCGTGTGTAGGAAAGAAAAGGTCAAAAAATTATATTTGACAAGTGCCTTGTAATCCAAAAGTATAGAGAAACGCTAGTGGAGGGCAACATTTATGTCACACAAATAGTTTTTGTTCTTTGACAAAAGCTGTCCATTTGTGTGTCTGTATAAAAAGTTTGAAGCTACACTTTGCCTTTAAACACACACTTCATTCATTCAGCTTGCTACAAGAAAACCGATAGGGGAGAAAAATAAAAGCTTCCAAGTAAACGTCTCTAAAACAGCCTTTCACCTAATAAAGAAATAAAAAAGCTAATATTTTTGCTTCATTAGTCCAGACATAATTACAAAAACAACAGAAAGCAGTGCGTTTTATTGTTTTCACAATAGTCACAGAGCTAATTTAACAAACAGCATTCATATAACAGAAGAATGAGAGGCTATTCAATCACGAAGTGTTGAAAAACGAACACGCGCACACACACACACACACTTAATATTCCTCAATTCACCTATTCCCATTTGTGGGAGAGTAAAGTGGGAAAACAACATGTTTAACAACATGTTTACGAAGTAAGAAAGTCATTCTGCGTAACTGAGGGTCATTAAGACAAGTGCTTCATTGTCACCGAGGACTAGAGATCGTTGTGTGTCATTTCCAACCAGATTATTTTGTGTTGCTCTCACCGTGTTCTGCATTTGATGGTACACTGGGGGAGGGGAGGGGCAGAAGTTGTGAGCGACCAAGTCACCACCACAGGACAGTTAATAAACGATCAATTGAAAACACGCTAAGTAAAAAAAAAAAAAGAAGCAGACCTAAGTGGTTTACACAGCAGGATTAATTCATTAAGTGGATGACTGTACAGAAGGGGTAAATATACATTTCTATTAGCAGAAAGAGCTGTGTGTAATTCACCCACACTAATAGGAAAAAGAATGTTGCTTCCATTACAGACGTGGACATAAACCAACCAGTCAAGCTGTGTCGATCCAAGCTGTGATTCAACATTTACTGCCTTTTATACCGGTAGAATGATGTTTGTAAGCAAATGCAATGCTTGTTTTACACTGCACATGTACATAGGGCTTAAGTGGTGCGTATTTATTTTGGCGTCCATATTAACAACTTACAGCATTCACACTGCCCATGTGACTATACTAGTCATGTTCTATTCAGTAAATCTGACTGTATCCAGGGGCCTCATGTATAAAGCTCATGTAAAAAAAAAAAAAAAAAAACAGTAAAAGTGTTCAAAGGCAGCACGTCCACGACAAATATCCAAATTCATGTATTTTTTGTTTACCTTCTGTATAATTACTATATAATTTGACTGTTTAACTCCATAAATGAGTGGAATATTTAATTAAATGTATATATCATGATAAAAATAGACTTTAAAATCATTCTGTTGACTTCATTACTTTGGTCACTCCAGTAAAATAGTATAGTGTGCGGACGATGTGAACATATTTACGTTAATTTAAGTTTGTGAATGGTATATATAATAATAATTTAAAAAAAAATAACAGTAAAATAAAAAAAATAAAAAAATTATATTCACTGTGTGCACTTTCAAAAATCCAGCAACCTACCAAAAGGTTGGGAGGCTTGTCAAACTCCTCGGCAAAGCAATCAAACCTTTTAAATCATGGACAATTGCATTTTTGGCTGCAGACTGTTTCTCTGATTAACTGCTCAATTTATCTTGTAAGAAACTCTGTGGTGTGACTAATGAAAAGCAGCTTTGCATCTCAACTCTGTGAACTCTCAAAAGTGTGTGACAATAATGTGTTCTATCTCAGGCTTTCCATACCCTGAAGGACTGGTTAATTTAACAGTGCGCCGTTATGACAAAATGGGGCCATTGGACCTGATTCATCGTGTCCATAACCAGTGTAGTTGGAAGCAGGGGACAGGACAGGTTTGAAATGTTTCCTTTTCAACCATAAAAACGCATCACTTATTATGGGAAAAAAATGATTTATAACACCTGAAGGAGCAAATAAAAGTTAAACTGTCACATGCCAGAACAGGGAACTACCTCTGCATTTATTACCTACCGTAGGAAAATACAGAAGCATAAAAGTGAATGAAGTAACAGATTTTTTTCCAGCACAAGACCTGAATCCCACCAGGTGAGAGAAATGCAGCTCTAATTAGACTGCCTCACACAGCAGGAAAAAGCGTAAACAGAGATGTGTGAATAAGAGAAGAGTCATCGAACATCCGGCTGGCATCAGAAGATGATGAATGAGGTCAGTTTGTGGCCAATAACTGCATTCATTACCTCTGAATATTTACTGCCTGATTCTCCAAATCAATACATACAGTACACATTCACCACCAGCCTCTCTATCTTTCCCCTTCTTCCATTTTCATCTACTCATCATTACACACACAAAAACACAGCTTTGACTTTTTAAATCCGATTTTTCTTTGTCCTTCCCAAACACATCACTGAGGCCTGCATGAAATACAAAGTTATGTCATGAAACTCTAGATGGTGCAGGATAATAGGTCCTTATGCAATTACATCATTTTCTATAGGGCACAGCTGATTGGTTCCCTAATGTATCAGTAGTCAATGAGCATGCTCAACCTTGAATACTTGGTTAGAATTTGCTGTAGCAGTGCAGCAGACTTTCTTCCCCAGCTCCACCTGTCTCTTACTTGCTCACAGCAGTGTCTTATGCATGTATTGGCAGTAGCAAGTCTTGTCTTTGCTCTGCAGCAGAGATCTGAAACTCCTCATAAACAAACTGGAGTCTGTCTAAAATAGCTAGGGGAGTTCTAGAGAAAAAAAGTCTGAATATTTACCAAATCAAGTGATTAAGAGCCTAATGTGAAATGACAATGCACCAGAAAAATGCTGACTTTGTGTAACTGTCTGTAGGTAAAAATGTTAGCAATTTCTGTGTGGGTAAGCCAAAATAAAGTTTATAGTTTATATATATATATATATATATATATATATATACACTGTATATACAGTATATACTGTATATATATACTGTATATACTGTCTATATATGTGTGTGTGTGTGATTATAAAAGAGTTAGTTCCAATTATTGATAGTCTTTAATAGTTGTGCTTTATTCATGATAAAATACGTCTATGACCACTTCCCCCAATGGTTCTATTTATCGCTGCGCAACACCCTTATCAACCCATAGCAACCACCCGTATCAACATAAACATAAAGAAAAAAAAAACCATTGGAACACATTAGAATGTTGTTGCTGTTGCTGTTCACCTTCAGGGACTATTTTTTTTTCTAGCGGAAGGAAGGCCATGTCCACACTAATACATTTTCGTTTGAAAACGTATATTTTTCTCTCCGTTTTGGCCTTCCGTCCACACTGAGACGCCGTTTTAAGTCACCAAAAACGTATCGTTTGGAAAACGCTCTCCAAAGTGGATAAATTTGAAAGCGCCGTTTTCGCATTGTAGTGAGGACAGTGAAACCGGAGGTATTTCAAAACGATGACGTAAGTTTAGTCATGTGATCCATGTAGTACCAATAGATATTCATGTTTATCGGTATTGTGCCCGTTATGTGTTATGCATTTTTATACTATTGCTAAAATATGTTACTTTCTATGTTACTTAATATGTGCTATTCTTCATAGCACAGTACTGCAAAGATGATAGATAATGTACTTACATTTGCTGTCCTGCGGCAAAACAGGAGAGCAGTTGCATTTTAGACCAAACATATGGTGACTGAATGCGACCTGGCTAAATAAAATTTTGCTAAATAAAATTATCCTGTTATTGTGCGATAACATTATTATTTATTTTTCCAACTGTATCATCTCAGTGAGTTTTGTGAAGTTTCACGCATGCGCAGTAAAGTGAATTTAGAAGTTTTTCATCTACACTGAAACGTCGGAGAGCGCTTTTAAACAAAAACCCTGTTTTCAAATGTATCCGGATTAATGTGGACGTAGCCGAAGTCTTTCAGTGATTGTACTTCATGAAAGTTGCACTAATACCTATTTTTTCTTTTTTACTTTAATATTTTTAATTCAACGTGTTGCAAACGGTTTTGTTTTTTTTTAAAAAGCAATAAGGTACTCGAGGCTAGTGCTGTATCGTGAATAAGTCCCAGCTGAAGGGGTTGCTCCGCTTCACGTCGTGCCTAACAACGCCCTTCAGCCGTGACTTATTCGCGATACAGCAGAGCCTCTTGAACCTTATTGCTTAAACATGACATTAGATATACAACACAACTTGATGTTATGCAAGTTCTCTAAATAATGCATTACATATGCGTGTGGTTCTGGCTATATCTGATGTTCTGGCAAAGTTTATTAATTATTACTGTGATAATGTTTACCTGTTAAAAATAGCAAGTGTCATTGAATATTAAAGCTGCAGATTTTCCTCTTTGTCGCCATCTCTGTTCGAAATCTGCAATTGCAGTCATTCGCAAACTTTCAACTTTTACGTGAGTTGTACTTCAACACCTGACACGGCACAGCGCGGATGAACACAACATTTGAGCAGAGTGTGCGGCTGTCAGTGACTACTTTTAAACACCCCAAAAGCAATGGAATACAGCTTTAGTTAAGTTAAGTATTTATGTGGTGATGTGCCTATATGTTTAGAAGTGTTTTCTGCGCAACAACTGCACTGGAATATCTAAACATATCTGGGAGGAGCCTTTAACTTCATAGGAACTGTAAAAGACACTTTTCTCTCTTCCTTTTTCTGTCCCTATATGTTGACTTGTTCTCTCTTTCTCTGTTTTGCTAGCGGGCGAATGAAGGAAGAAGAGGTGCAGTAGAGAGCGGAAGAGTCTCAGATCACAGGGGCTCAGTCATTAGCTCTCCTAATTGTCTCTTCCTGGCATGGGGGAGGTTACCACGGCAGCCGTTTCCACAGCAGCTGTCACCACTTGGCGGGAGAATAAGTGGAAACATAGTGTGTGAGAGAGAAGCAGGGGTTCCTGACAACATGATGCTCAGCACTCAAAGAGGGAAACAGAGGGAAGCTTAGAGCCACAGGGGCACTGCATGAGAGACGGGATAAGACTAGGAGAAAGTGAATGGGTAAAAGACTAAAACATTTCACACTTAGTCCCTCCCTCTCTGTCTATCACTTTCAACATTATTAATATGGAGTGGTTGAGAGGTAGAGTTCTCACCCACCATGCTGTTGACTAAGGTGTGATAATGCATGTACAGTGTGTGTATAGCAATACATTAGGGAAATATAGGAAATAAGTAAAGCTGAACTGCTACTCTGTAAAAATGGACAATGCGGTTCTCCCTTCACTTGGTAATAAATATGTATAATATTTATCTTATTCCCAATCAAATTGTTATTATTATTATTATTAATAATGATAAAAAATAGCACAAATAATTGATAAAACAGCAACAACTATTATTGATTTAATATTTAATAGTAAATATTTTTATTAAAATAATGCAGAATTTATAAGAATTTATAAAAACAACAATTATTATAGTGATTATTATTATTATTATTAATAAATCATCAAATAGCACAAATAATTGATAACAAAAACATCCACAATTATTAAAAATAACAAATAATAAAGTAGGAATAATTGATAGCAACAACTATTATTGTCATTTTAATATTAATACAAATACTAAACAACAAACATAAAAAATATATTATTATTATTATTAGTATTAGTATTGTTATTGACAAAAACAAACATAATAAAATATGAATTATTAACAATAATAATATGAACTATTATTATTATTACTACATCTAGGTTTAACTCTGCAAAACATGCACAATATTCTGAGCCAAGCATTTCAGTAGACTAAAAGCAATGTTCATATAAAAAAATGGCATTTGTTTAAATTGAAACATTACAGAAGCAATGTTTTTTGTCATTTGCATTCAGCAAATGTTTTCACATTTTCACTTTCCAAAAAAGCAGATGACAGTAGGAGTACGGAGTACCCAACGGGATAGAAATGTCGCCATGCAGGGGTAAAAGAGCACGACTGATCCTCTGATAACCGACTTTGATGTATCACAACGCTCAAACACGGGGGAACAAAACGAACAAAACGACAATTCACATGCTTGAACAAGCCGCGGTTAATCTGGTTAAGGCCTGCATTCATGTGCAATTAGTTTCAGCGCTCCATATCACACAGAAGCATTAATATCCACGCCTGTAGCACTGCTCAATTCGAAGTCATTTAACAGTCAAATCTTTGGAATTGTAATTTGGCCCTCAAGCTGTTCCTGAAGGCAGAGTGCATGTGTCTGTGTGTGTGTGTATATGAGCGTACACACATATACGTCACTTTGTGAATCATATCATCTGAGGCTCTGCAGTGCCTACTTGTGTATTTGCATGTTACAATTTCCACTTTCCATTTTTTAATCTGTGACCAGTCATTGTAAAGTCAACATGAAATCAAAATAGAATTTTCAGTATTTTATGCCATGTCCCTGGTTTTACGGAACGATGTTATTAAATGTTACTAATTAACCTGTTATAAAAATAACTTTGGAGTTGTTTGTCAAAATGACTTTTCTTCTTCGTTGAATATCTAATTTGACTCGGAAATGCATGTTGAAAACAACAATTCACATGTACAGTATGTTAGTTTCCTATTTGTTTCAACTTCTAAATGCCTTATAATGTATAGCAGGTTTTGCACAATTACTTTCAATATCATATTTTAAATAAATGAACTACATGAGTACATGAAAGTAGCGCTTTGGTGACATAGCTGGTTCTGGTTATCTCACATCCACCTGAGCAACATTATCATGCCCCAGGCAAATCCATTCATAATATAGTGTGAAATTATGTCTGCTTCACAACAACTTCATGTGTCCTCCATGCAACCTTCAAAGAACAATCTCACATATGCAGGGCTTGACATTAACTTTTTACCTCACCAACCACTGTGGCTAGTGGTTTTCCAAAGTACCTAGCCACTCAGCATTTTCACTTGCCACAATTTTGACATCAATACCATAGGTAAAAACAGCCATATAGATATGTTTTATATTATCTCATAATTTGACAGCAGGACTATTAGGCTGCTGTCACTTTAAGACCTGACACACAAACCCATTATACAGTTACACATGAGTTTTCTTTCTCAACTGTTTACGTTCACTTAAAACATAACTGACTTTGTTTTCTCAGCATATCCACGTCTACCTATAGCGATGCGACTCCTATAACAGCATCCACATATAAGCTCCTTATCAGCAGCTATGGTGTTTCTCAGGAGCTATTAGCCTCCTCCATCCCCAGCTTGTCCTCTCATCCAGTCAGGATTTGGTTTTGTGATTTCCCTTCGAAATCAGACTAATTTCTCCAATTATGTTGTACTGTACATTGAAATATTGACAATGATATCTGCAATACATTTATGGTAGTTCTGTTCAGTTTACCCAAAGCAGGGTTTATTGCCGTTTTCTTCTTTTCGCCCAGAACAGAACCATACTGGCAATCCAAACTGAATGCCAATCATCTTTGACGATAATGGTCCTGACAGAAACAGTAAAAAAATAACTAAATTCAGTACTGAGAGGCGGCTTTATGTGCCCGCACTTTGGGTGTGAGCAAAAAATCTGTGGGAATGAATACAATTATGCGCAATATGTGCAATCCCACGCAAAATTCAAGTAACACCAACAATATTCTTCCGGAGCAAATGAAACGAGTGAGTGGAACGAGGAGGTGGGTGTGTGCGTCAACTCGCTGTCAGAGAGAAGAGAGAGCGAGAAAGTACAGCTGGTATCGTGTATCTATTCTGTGGAAAATTAGTATTGGAAGCCTTTCAGACATTTCAGTAGGCTATCGATATGTATCAAACTATTTATATTTAACACTTCACTGCACCTAGTTTATTATTTCAAGAGCCTTTTTAAAAGACTACAATTGAAATATGGATATATTATATATAAAATTCAACTGGACTGCCACTGTTACACGCCACTGCTGAAATCAACTCGCATTTGGTGGATTGGTGGGTGTTAATGTCAAGCCCTGCATGCATCAGAAAGCACACCTATTGAGAGTAGAAACGCTTAAAAGCAAAAACACAGAACACAATGTGCTCAATGTACATGTACATATCGACATATGTACGCACACACATGCACTCTTCACTGCATCTGCTTTCTTAATAGAGTTTGACATACTTAGAGCCAACTAAATGTACATCAAACAAGAGTTAATATAGTGAATAGTGTGTTTAGAGGTTTTTAACTAAACACGCTGAAGTGTTTATACGATCACTCAAAAGTTAGAGAATTTTTTTTTTTCTAAATGAATACTTTTAAGTAGAAAGGACACATTAAAATAATCAAAAGGGACAGTAAAGACTAAAAAAATAAAATAAATGCCATTAAGGTCAATTATTTTTCTATTAATCAAAGATTAAAAAAGTATCACAATTTTCACAAAAATATTAAGCAAAACAACTATATTTTCAATATTGAAAATAATAACAAATGTTTCTTGACCAGCAAATGAGCATCTTATGCTGCGTTCGAGGCAGGTTTTTGAGCACGTCGTAAATCACGACTTCAAACCACGACTTACGACTTTGTAGCATTCCAGGTCATTCACGCCAAACTACCTAGATGTAAACAAACCAGCATGGCGGACCTTACGGCGCATTTGTAATAATTTCTAAGTGATACTCCTTGTTTATTTGTAGGAAACTGAGGAGGAAAAATAGCGCATGAGTCAAGATAAGCTGTTATACCTTTTATTTTACTTTATTTGTATATTTGGAAATGTGTATTTGGTATTAATTTATCCTTGCACTCAATGGACTGAAAACTAGTTAATGTTATATTGTCCTAAAGTGTATTCTCACCGTGTACCGCCTGCAGAAACCCTCCATCCGTAGGGGCTGTCATTGTAGTTTTGTATAGGTTCGCGGGCTATGTGACGTCAGAACTCGTAACTGGGAGTACATCGGTCTAGTACGAGTTCACGGGTGGTAAGTCACGGGTTTGACTGCCGTTCCAGTGCACTTTCACGGGTATAAGGTTGGAAAAACACGAGTTACAGGTTGCCTGGAACGCGGCATTAGAATGATTTCTGAAAGATCGTGTGCAGTGTTGTGCATGAATGCGTTCATATTTTGGGCGAACGGGAACTGAACGTACTGTATTACTGCCTGATGAAAGTTACTGTGAATGCATTCATTCTGGTGTCTGTGAACGCACGCCCTCTCAGTTTAACTTCGTACAATAGGGTCCCAGATTTCTTGAGATCCTTCAAGGCGAAAACCCGACTAAAACACACGTAAACAGGCCTTAATATGTAGCGAAAAAACATCCAATCTGGCAACACCGGCCACCAGTGGAGCACCGCGGCTGCCGTCAAGGAGGCGTCGTTTGATCGTTTAAACTGATTTTATGACGAGGTCGGTGAGGACGGGAAAAAGCTTACATTTCTGTGCAAACTTTGCCCGTCGATAAAATAATTGTTGTCTGTGCAATTTTTGTATATGGGCTGTGGCAATAATGATAATAAAAAAAGCTCGCAACATATGGAAAAAAAGAACTATGAATAAACTATTTAATTTTTTGAAGTATGAACAATGAACTGAACTTGTTCATTTTAAAATGTTTGAACTGAACTTTGAACTAGTGAACTTTCCCAACACTGATCGTGTGACTGAAGACTGGAGTACTGAAAAATTATATAGATTACTTTATTTTTTATACATTACAATATAACTGTTTTATACTGTATTTTTTATCAAATTAATGTATATATATATATACACACACACATATATTACCCCCTGAACGGCGCAACCAGCTAATGCATTTCTATCCTGAAAAACAACATCTGGCATCTTGAGTTTTTCTCGCTACTTCTAACAGGCACTCTTAGGACCAACTAAATAAGGAATGATTTGTGACTTGTTGTAGATCCTTATAAATCTTGCCATGATTGTTTCTGCCTGACTTTTTCAACCTAAATCTGGGAAAATGTGTTTGTTGGACAGTGTGAAAGGTAAGAGAATCATTTACAAATGTTACAAATTGTGAACAAGACGCTGCTGAACACTCTTGTACTCTGAGATGATCCTGAAGCAGAGCTTGGACAGAGGCCAGTGTGAACTCAAGCAAAGATGCTGTAGTGACAAGCGCTATCTAACCACAGACCACTGCTCCTGTTACACGCTCTACCACTACCTTTGCTCACATGTTCACTTGAGGCGACTGCGGCACTAACATGCACACAACCCTGACACAACCTTGAAAGTCAATCTTTTACTGAAAACAAGCACCTGTTATATTACAGACTCCATGTGCATAGGGAATAACTCTGGCTGTCTAATGCATAAAGCATAAGCTCCTCTTTGATATCCACACGCTGCAGTGTTTCTCTCGAAATCTTTGTGAGTCCGGGTCACAAGGGAGAGCCAAACCTTCCATACACACATAACAAAGCAAAATCTAAAACCAGAGGCCCTGACCAAAAACTTCTTTGTTTATGCATCGACACGACAAGGTGGAATTGAAAAAGGGCTTGCTGAATGTTATTCAGAGGAGGGTTGAAACTGAGGAAACAATAAGAGAGCCTGTTCTCCACCTCATAATAATAATCACGGCTTTCATTTCCTGAAACAGGACAACCTGAGCTCTGCCATTTTTTCTCCACGAGAATGATCACACAGTTCTGATCTCTATCGCTTCCTGAAAACTCAAAAGTGGGGAAAACGTTTTTGGCTTGGAAAGTGGTTGTTGCTTAGAAAAGCAATCGTAAATGGCTTGATGCAGTACAAATAGAACAACGATTGATAATAAAATAAAATAAATAAAATAAAAGTTCAGACTACACTTTCACAGTCATTTAAAGCAGCTAGGAAACTTTTGTCATTTTTTTAACATATTAATTAAAACTGTCATTATGTCCTGACAGTAGAATATGAAAAAAAAAATCAAGCTTCTCTGGCTCCTCGCAGTGGTCCTATTGCCACTGGCAGAAGTACGCCGCTTCTGGTCAGAAACAACCAATCAGAGACAGGAGGAATGTCTTAGCAGTGTCAATCACACTCCTGTTCGCACCGCGCTGATTACACCCCTCTCTTCTTTCACAGCGCGTACTGTCGTTCAAACTCAAGACTGCCGGTGTGCCGCAGCTGTGCTAATGGCGGAGAAACAACCTAAACTGCCAGTTTCTCGAGTGGCACCTGCTCATAAAACAAAGGCGGGTAAAAGGAAAAAGACCAATGATGATAAACAAGCAAAAAAGAAAGAATTAGACAGAGCCAATTGAGCCGTGTAACATGTAGATAAAATGTCACGCACTGTGCAAAGCAATAATTGAAACCTGCTAATTTATTGGCTTGTCATGTTGCTGAAATAATATACTAGCAAACCTTATCTAGCATTAGGCCTACATATCGCTAGAATAATTACTTACATACTGTTACGTTAGTTACCGTTATATTATCTTACTAGCTATTTTTAACTTATAGAAAAGGTGCAACGCTATAAAGTTACAGTACATGTATTGCAAAATACATAATGATTTGAGAACCAAGTTTGTAGTCAAATTATGGGCAGGCCTTAGTCAATGTAAAGCATATTGTTGATGTTTCATCCCTACTAGTGAATGTGCCGTAACCGTTTATAACAATAACCGTTTTAACCGTTTGTTCATGACAGGCTCCGCTGTGGGGGAGGAGCTGTGGAGGGAGTGCTGTAGCGCAGCAGAGAGCAAGGGGGTGGACCTGTAAATTGTGCTTGTTCAAATTTTAAGGCTAAGTCAACTTTTTTTTTTTTTTCAAAAGTTAGCTACTGCAGCTTTAAAAGTGGCATGCATGATTTTGGGTCCACCAAAAGTCATTTAAATTATGACAGTTTTCCAGAACTCTCATCTGCCAGAAAAACAGATGTTGCTATAACAGGCTAAAACCAACAGAAGGCGTTTACATATTTTGGGGGAATAGACCTATAAATGGCTTTTATTAAAATGGGGAAAACAATTATATAGTCAATAGACAAAATTAAAGGACTATGTGAGAATTTTTTTTAAAATGGGGTCAATAAGATGTTGGGTTTTTTTTATTAATATTTTATTCAGCAAAGACAAAGGTGGCAGTAAAGATGTATAGTTTTAGAAAAGATGTATATTTAAAATAAATGCTGTTCTTTTGAACTGTTTATGCATCAAATAATCCTGAAAAAAAAAATCTGCATATTAGAATGATTTCTGAAATATCATAAGACACTGAAGACTGGAGTAATGATGCTGAAAATTCAGCTTTTCCATCTCAGGAATAAATTTAAACAGTTTTAATTTGCTAATTTAAATTGTAATAATATTTTACAATTTTACTGTTTTTACTGTATTTTTGATCAAATGAATGAGGCTGCTTTGTGAGAATATGAAACTTCCTTTTTAAAATCATACCAAGAAACTTTTAATTGGTAGGGTATATGTTCTTACCAGTAATTATTGTGGATGGTAAATTTGATTAAGCAAAAAAAGGAAACAATGATTGGTAAAACCTTTGAAATTGTTTTGAGTCAGAGTTTTGAGAGGTGCATCCATCTGTCCTACTGTGATTCTGACTGCTATGTTTTGTATGAAGCCTTTTATCTATTATAGATTGTTTCTAAACCACAGCCAGTTCATGATGATGCTAAAAATTACGAATGGGGAAAAATGCAACATTTAAATTTTTTATCGAGGACTTGAATCCGCCGTACTCTATGCTGACTGAAAGCAGGCTAACGTTGATACTGCTCACTAAGCAAACGTGTAATTGAGCAGACAGCCCTGTTTCCCTCTCCTGTGTCATCTGCAAATCTCCTCCGTCAGGTTAAGGAGGCTGAGAATAGAAGACATAAGTTGATATTTGCCAAATAGGATGTGCCCATTTTGCCTAAAGGGAAGTGCGACAAAATCATGAGTGCATAAGAAGTAAGAAAAAGCACCTGACAAAATGGACCTGAATGTGTCTTGAAAAGCATATGCTGAATTATAATTATTATATTATATTATATTATAGATTTACACATTTTAAAAAATCCGAAAATCACAGATACATAATTATTGATTTTAAGTTGGATCTATCTTATCTATCACAACAATACTCTATCACAACAGTAAAAGCCATAGTATCAACCCCCCAAAAAAGCCACATGAAATTCCACTCAGGCACCCACACCTGTGCTTTAAGATCTCGGACAACATTTTGAGGCATTCTCAGGAGAGTCCTTGTCTTGTCCCTGGAGGGTGAGACTGATTTCGCTGCTTTGAAGATTGATGTTGGTGTTTAAGAAGCCTCTGAAAAGCAGACAAGACCTTCGGGCTAATCTAGCCTTAGATGATAAAGACGCTCACCTGCTCGGAGCTGATAGCATGGCACTGCTATAGCCAACACTGTAAAGAGCAGCCACCTCTATATGTAGCAATACGGACACTTAAAACATCCTTATTTCAGCGGCAAGAGATGACCATCTTTTAAGACCTTATATAACCTTGAGTACAAAGGTTTCGCAAATGTGTACAGTGGCACTCAATCTGTGCTTTCCTAGGGATGTTTGATAGAGATATTACAAGGTTAATATTTGAGATGGCTTATGCCTTTTTAGGATAAAATCATTGCGGAGAAATTAGCATTTTACAAGAAATTCGTCACAAAACTGAACTATAACTGAATAAAAATGAAATCCAATGTCATGCCGTTATGCTATAAGGGAATGCATGTGATATGAAATGACATTTAGAGTGTAACAGGCCAGATAAACAGGGTCAAAGATCACCTCATTGTTTGCTATTCTGACCGAAAAAACAAAATAATAATAATAAAAAAAATAATAATTTTATCACAACTTCTAAATATTTAACAATTAAAACCATTTAAATAATTAAACCCTCTAAACATATGCTAATCCATGTCTGAAGAAAATAGGACTATCTTGTTCAAAATAATTAATTCCTGTAATAGGAAATTAAACTAATTACCATACTGTGGCAGAAAGGTCAAAAAAACACACCCACTTCAAGCCTCAAAACAACCTGATATTTCATAAAATTAGCATTAATTCATTGTAGTCTGTGCTGGCGTACAGGGGTTTGGCCGATCAGTGTGGAATGAGCCACTGTCAAATGATAAAATTAGCCAACATCTGGCTGATGGGGGACCCAGTGTGTTTACAACTGAACAGGCGACAAGGCGGCCGTTGGGAATAATCCTCATTTGGTGGTGGTGCTGTGGCGCCTAAGATTCGTCTAGAAAATACAGTGCATGTTTAATATGACCAGGCTAAGTATATTTAACAATTACGCCACTTGGTGTTCAGTTTCACCTTGTTTGTCTAGGCCAGTGAAAGCTTGTATTAACCAATGCATGAATTATAGAGCCAAAAAAAAACAACTGAAAATTAAATACGCAGGGTCTTTTTTGTTTATTTATACATTTATGGCAAGACAACAGCAAAACTTAATGAGGTTAGTTGTCAAAATAGTGCTAAATCCCTGTCTGTTGGGGGGAGACCCTATTAGGAGATTCATAGACATCTGTACAAGACGTCTTGTGCATCATCATTAGAATTTCAAAGTGGTTTTGATTGTTTGATCTCATATCCAGAAATTATTGTTGGGAGAGTAATTATCATAAACCCAGTTCTAAATTTGTTTTCCACACTCTCGGATATGATTCATAATTAACTATACTGGAGAGATTACATTATTTCTTCCTTTTTCGGAAGAGGAATCAGCATGGAATTTCTCCCATTGGGAATTTTATGGATTTTGCCAATGCAAAAAAATTAAATAAATAAATAAAAAATAGCACAGCTACTCTATATATTACTTCCATCCTTGTGCCGACAGACTGAGACCGATATATCCCCATGATCGCAGCTGCAAAGAAATTATATTACATTTGGTGGAATGAAATGAAAATCCCACCCTCCCCCCTCAATGTTTTGCACTTTAGAACGGAGGAACGAAATAATGAATTAAGCCCATTTGAGGATATTGACTGATTCCCTGAGTGCTCACGGCGCCGTCCGTCCGTAATCTATCTCCGAAATAATCATTCATGCTCTAAATACATCAGAGAGAGAGAGGATCATAAAAAATACACCATCCAGCTCCATTGATTTGCATTGTTAATTTCCCACTTGATGGCTTCAGAGAGAGGGAGTGATGAAGGGGCAGCAATGGCGGGCTTGAAGTATCCAGCGCGGCAAATATAGCCGATAGCTCACTAGATAGCCGCTGTCAGCAATGAGGCTTGACAATGAGGCAACACAATTAAGCAGCAGTAGGGAGTGGAGTGATGCGGCTCTCCATAAAACTTGTGAGATCACAACGTATCAGCCTCCACATAAACACAAAGCACAGCAGAGATAAAGTCTGCACTACAAGATCTTTATCAGATGCTACAGCCGGCCAAAAGCACTTGGCTGTTTATGGATATGACTGGAGCGGTGTGGGACAGATTCTGACATCATCGCTGCCTGACACCTGAGCTCTGTTGTGTTGGGCAGAATGTGAAAAATGACTGTGGATGTATGCAGCAGAAAGAGGTCCGGCTACAGCAGCAACAGCAGGGCTTGGCCGATATGTGACAGACCTCATAAATAATGAAGACATATCAGCTAACTAAGATCCAAAATACACAATGCACACAACACACACAAACAAACATGTAGAGCTTCCACTGTAAGAATTGCAGTTGTTGTGCAATTGAGTAGCCAAATCCCCATTCCTACTTACTCCTACTTTCTACTTTTCCCAGAGGAATTTGAATTACGTGAAGTGGAATTTACTGAATTACAATTAAAAGTATTTCAATTAAAAGTTGGTACAAGTTTCGGCTGGGTTTTTTTTTTTTTTTTTTTTGTGGATTGAAAAAAACAACAACTTTGAAACAATTGAAACAAAAAAAACAATTGTGGACAACACAGCTACAGATAAATCAGTGTCAGGTGGTCACATTTTGGCCATTGCATCGAATCTTGCAGTTTTTATTCAGTGCCTTACACCACAAATGCTGCATTTTTAAAGTGCTGTCAAGTTGAAGGGAGCACTTTTAAAAAGTGATTCTCAAAAAACAAAACCCATGCATTCTGTTTTATTCAGTTGTGCTCCATCTAGCTCTCTGAAAGCAAGAACGTGCCCTGTGTGAACGTCCTGTTATACAGCTCAGACCATTTTGTGCTGACCTGAACTGAAACCACCATGAACAGTGTTGACACAAATTGCTGTCTGAAGAATTGACTTGCAGGGAGCCACCGAGGAAAAATGAAAATGAGGTCTTTTTGACATATACTGTATAGCAGTTACTGAATTTCAACTGGTGTAAAGAGTTTTGAAAATGAAGTATGTTTTCATGATCAGGGCTATCACTCGGGTTCTCATGCCAAACCCTACAATGAAGTACGCAGCACTCTAAATTGATTCATTATTTAACATACTGTAGCTTTCTTATCAAATCACATTGTGTTTCTAATTTCTCAGATCAAAATGGCTTTTTGGGCACTGAATGAAGTGTGAAGCTCTTTTTATTTGGTTTAAACTCTGTTATATAAATGCTCGACCTACAAGAAGATATTTGACGAAAAGAAAAAACAACAACTATGACAGCCATCGCAGAAAACAGCATACATTTAACTCTGATAAACCCACACTTACGCCTCTCGACATGCTTTCAATTACAGTGGCCTCGATTACTGTATTGATTATGAAAGGCTCGATGACAACTCGTTTGCAAGTTCCCATTTGCATTTACGTAGCCTCTAAAATGACACACAAACTAAGAAATAAAGTGAGAAAAGGTGGCATGTGGCTTTTAGACGAATAAATCACACTAATCCATCCCTTTTACATGAGCCCCACGAGGGTTAATTGGTTTGTGAAGATGGGTAATGAAGGAAAATGGTGGTGTTTATTGTTGTGCCTCTCTCATTAAAAGGCAGCAGTTCGGCTGGCATGCGAGTGACATTTACACACCCATCAGACACTGGGAGGAATCCGTTATAAAATGAGCAATTTTACCCTGTGTCCTCCCATCTGGGCACAGTAACTCCACATGACAGTGAGTTTCATAAACTATAATGAGGTTAAAGTCATAAGACGGTTTAGAAAGATCAACCATACCCAGGAGCATCATGAGAGGTCACAGATGGTAAAAGCAATAACATCCTTGCGAATACAAACCTGCAAATGCATATGCATATGGCCATTCAAACACATTGAAGCTAAATTGCCTTTCATTGGTTGCACAAAATGCAAACTGAAAAGACCCGGCCCAAACTCCTGCTATTGGTTGAGCCATAGTATTTAACACTTCAGCTCTAAACCTGAAATCATGGGCAACATAAAGAAACCGCAGGCAATAGCCAATACAAGAATGGACATGTCAATGAGCACAGGAAGTGCTAATGTTCAGATGTTACCTCTCTCCTGCGTGATGCCCAGCACGTCTGTTTGACTTTCCAAACCACAGCAGCAACCAGCAGCAGGGACAGGAAACAGCTGGAGACAAGACACATGGAAAATCAATAGATCAGTCAATCAAATAAGATTCATGAGTTCGTAATTGCTTTTGTGGATAACATTCCACTAACCTTCTAGGCTGGACTGAGGACAGATGTTACATATTTGTATTTCAATCACACAATCAATGATAAACAAGTTCATCCAGCATGAAAGAATCAATGCCGTATGGAACAGACCGTTACGTCAATCATTTACGCAATACCGTCCAGTGCAGTGAAAAACAAGCACATCTGCACTGCAACAGGTCTGATTTCCTCTCGCACACATACACAGACTGCTCATTGGCTATTTTCAGCAATTTAGATGATGTGTGACGTTGTAGAAAGTCGACCTTGAGAATAAATGGTTGGTGTGAAAGAACATCTAAAAGCAGAAATCCCTCTTTGTGTTTTACTTACAATTGGCAGAAGGGGATACATGCATGGAACTAAAGTAAAAGGAAAAACATTCGGTGGTCATACAATACACAATCTATTTGGTTGCTGTTGTTTTTATCCTCGGTTCACGGCCAGCACCTGCTGCTGAAGTAAGATAAAGTACCGGTGAACAAATGTCAGAATGTGTGCCTGCAATGTGGGAGGATTGAGTAACTATATATATATATATATATATATATATATATATATATATATAGTATAAAGAAATTAAGACCATCAGACCTAAAACCTACAAGTGCTTGACTTTGTAACAAAATTGTTTTTATGTCCTGTAATATTTCTGTGGAGCTGTGAGCAAACCTAATTTTTCGGATAGTTATAATTGTCCATAATGCAAAAACAAAACAAAAAAAAAAACAAAAAAAAAAAAATCACCTGCAAAAGCATGTCAATACAATATCAATATTGGTGTATATTCTCATTTTTTCAAGGTAAATGTGATTTCTCATGTCATGACCCCTGTAAATGTTGACAACTTCAAAGACACTAGCAAACTCATTGCGAGTATTGGAGTGCATTGTACAAATGTTATTTCTCATTAATGCAATTATCTAATCAACCAATCACATGGCAGTTGCTTCAATGCATTTAGGGGTGTGGTCCTGGTCAAGACAATCTCCAGAACTCCAAACTGAATGTCAGAATGGGAAAGAAAGCTGATTTAAGCAATTTTGAGTATGGTTGTTGGTGCCAGATGGGCCGGTCTGAGTATTTCACAATCTGCTCAGTTACTGGGATTTTCATGCACAACAATTTCTAGGGTTTACAAAGAATGGTGTCAAAAAGGAAAAACATCCAGTATGCGGAAATCCTGTGGGCGAAAATTCCTTGTTGATGCTAGAGGTCAGAGGAGAATGGGCCGACTGATTCAAGCTGATACAAGAGAAACTTTGACTGAAATAACCACTAGTTACAACCGAGGAATGCAGCAAAGCATTTGTGAAGCCACAACACGCACAACCTTGAGGCGGATGGGCTACAACAGCAGAAGACCCCACAGGGTACCACTCATCTCCACTACAAATAGGGAAAAGAGGCTACAATTAGCAAGAGCTCATGACAATGAGTTCACTCTACTAAAATGGCCCCCACAGTCACCAGATCTCAACCCAATACACCATCTTTAGGATGTGGTGGAACGGGAGCTTCGGGCCCTGGATGTGCATCCCACAAATCTCCAACAACTGCAAGATGCTATCCTATCAATATGGGCCAACATTTCAAAAGAATGCTTTCAGCACCTTGTTGAATCATTGACATGTAGAATTAAGGCGAAAGAGGGTCAAACACAGTATTAGTATGGTGTTCCTAATAATCCTTTAGGTGAGTGCATATGGTAATCAAAGGGGTGTGGAGCTTAACAAAGGGTCAAAATACTGACATGAACATCAGAGGAACAGGGGGCAACTGGGGACAATGTCATCTAGCCATCATTCATATTCAAACAGAGCCTCCATTCAGCCAGCATGATTACAAATACATACCATCAACTCCATAGAGACACTGCCTAGAGGAAGAATGTTCATTCTCAAATTAGACAATCTGAGGCTTTGTGAGGCTCTGCAAAAATATGGAATGTATAATATAAGTATATGGGGTATTATACGATGAATTTGCACCACGGGAAGGGTTTAAATCCTAAGGCAAGTGCACATCTTTGGGACGTCTTGGGCTCTAATATTGTTCTCCTAGTCTCTTTGCTTAAGCACCATAAATTAAGGGGACTAGCTCATTACATCTGAAGCTGTTCCAACGCTAAAATTAGCTTTGGACTAATCATAGTGTAGTTGAGGTAATGCAAGAGCCTGAAACTGCCTTTTCAACCATTTCATCTACCATATTTCAAAACCCAATCAGCACAAGTCAGAGGTCCCTTATTAAATCTATTAATGATGAGGGCGATTAATTCCTAACGAGCTGGATAATAGTTCTAATAGATGGAGAATGCGGCCCAATTCTACCAGAGCACTTTCAATGAGAAAGTTATAAAAGCACATTCTTTTAAGTGGAATGAAGAAAGTCCTGATTGGCGTTAGACACCATTTTAAATAAAAACCAGGCAGGACATTCAAGCGGACATGTCATCAGGAAATGAAAGTGATTACATCTCGTCAGGAAAAAAAAAACAAATGCAAAATGTGCTGTACCTTTAAAGCATGCCAGCACATCAATGACAACTTAGCAACTCATCTACCCCTAAAAAGGTACATATTACAATATATACCTTAAAGGGATACTCCACTTTTTTGGAAATAGGCTCATTTTACAACTCCCCCAGAGTTAAACAGTTGGGTTTTACCGTTTTCGAATGTATTGAGACGATTTTTTGATATTTAGAAGAATATCAGTAACCAGACAGTTTCTGGTCTCATTGACTTCCATAGTATATTTTTTTCCTACTATGGAAGTCAATGAGACCAGAAACTGTCTGGTTACTCATATTCTTCTAAATATTAGAAAATCGGCTGAATGGATTTAAAAATGGTACAACTCAACTGTTCAACTCTGGGGGAGTGGTAAAATGAGCCTATTTCCAAAAAAAAGTGGAGTATCCCTTTAAGGTAGGCCTACTATTATGAACCTTTTAGGTTTATAAAGTATAAATGGCCAACTGAAAAAAAAAACTGTTGTTTTTTTCCTTTGTTAGGACTCAATGTGACAGAAGAAACCGAGACACCAGGCTTCTACCTTCTAATGTCAAATTTGGGTGATCCCATGTGAATTGTAGCCTCAGTTTCCTGTTCTTAGCTGTAGCACCCGGTGGGGTCTCCGACTGCTGCAACTCATCTGCTTCAAGGTTCAATGAACCTTGAGTGTTAAGAGATGATCTTCTGGAGCCTTCAGTTGTAACAAGTGGTTATTTGAGTGACTGTTGCCTTTCAATCAGCTCGTACCAATCAAGCCATTCTCTTCTGACATCAACAACCCCAAAGATGGTTGTGCGCCAAAATCCCAGTAGATGAGCAGTTTCTGAAGTAGGCTACTTCCACCAGCCCATTTTGCACCAACAAACATGCCACGTTCAAAGTCATTTAAATCACCTTTCTCTCCCATTCTGATGCTCAGTTTGAACTTCAGCAGATCATCTTGACCATGTCTACATGCTTAAAAATGCACTGCCATAAGACCGGCAGATTAGAAATTTGCATTAACGTGGATTTAAACAGGTGTCTCTAATAAAGTGGTCGATGAGTGTATTATACATAATGAAATATAATTTAAAAAAAATTATAATATATTAAAATAAATACATGGCAAAGGAAACAAATTTAAAAAAATGCATTGTGTATATGTGTAGTCAAGTTTTGTAGAGTCCAATCAGCTTGTAATCTCTGCAGGAAGCAACAAGAGTCTGAAGCATGAAAGAGGTGAGGCAATCTACCAAAGCTGCCCGAGAGAGCAAACGGACTACAAGGGTTACAATCAATACAGACAACCTGAGCTGAGGATATAAACATGCACACCATCAGTCACTTCCTACATCTATCTGTCATCCCACCCCGGCCCAGTTTATGCTTATGAGTCACAATAATGCATAATCTTGTATTCACTCAGGTACAGAGGACAAAAGCCCCATTACACGCAAATTAGAAGTGGGAGAGAATGAGCTTTAGTCAGTTACACAAGTCAAATGAATTGCCTCCAGTCACCAGCCAGTGAAGCGCAGGCATTCAGGACGTTAATAACATCAACGGCGATATGAGCACGCGCTTCAGGCCGTGGATAACTTCTGTCCTGACGGAAGCCAGGAGGAAAAAAAAAAGAGAGGTGGATGAACGTTAATCAATACAGAGAGAAAAAGACTGTGTGTAATTGGGCTAAACCGAATTGCGGTGTCACCAATTAGCTGGAGGAGTGGGTGAAAGGCTTAATCGGTCTTTAATTGTTACTGTTTTTCTTGCTCATTTATTGGAGCTCTAAGAGAGCAGAGGCAGCAAAAAAAGAAACTCTTCAAAGAAACCATATTCAAAAGGCATTTTCGAAGCTAATGAGCGACTACAGCGAAACACCTATATGCGTTTGCTAAGTACACACCAGTTACTGTATGTCTAAAAGGGGTTCTTCTAAACACACACACACACACACACTATGTATTGTTCTTTTAATCGCATTGTACCATTTATTATTTGAATTGTCTTGATTTTCATGAATACTTTTTCTACCTAGTCTGTGTAACAGTCTCTTTGCTTAGGAAGACAAATATTTGAATAGAAACCCTCTGAGAATGGATGAGAATGACAGACAGCAGAGTTTAAAGACTGATTAGAAAGCTCATCAACTTTATCAAAGCTAGATGAAACATAAAGAGACAAATATCCATCTGCTTGTTTGAGGCTTGCAGCCTACAGTCTCTCAGGAGGGTGTTCTCAAATTTTAGGAAGATTTTGAGAAATGCAATTCTAAATATAGCTGCGAGCAGCGATTGCGGGCCCAAGCCGGTGGCACCGCAACCCCGGTGCCTTTAGTTACCCAAAGGCACCGGGATGGTGGTACCGCCGGCTTTGGCCCTTTATCGCTGCTCACAGCTATATTTATATTTAATATAAAGCCGGTGGCACCGCCACCTTGGTGCCTTTAGGGTTATTCTGTATGACGTGCAAAAACGTAACCCCCACTTTGACTGTCGAAAAGAAGTGTATTGTAGAGCTTGCATCAATGCGGACTCGATGCGCTGTAACTCCATGTGGCTTTAAGCGCATCATTCTCCACTCGGGATGCGCATAAGCGTTTTGTGCCACACTGTACTGAGCCTTTGATATCATAATGCAATGACAGATTATTAATTGCCTTTCTTGTTCTGTTCTATCTATTATGTGTTGATAAAAGATAGGACAGAGCACTAAAAACCTCAAACAAAGCACTAAAAACTTAAGCTGTTTGCTGTGTAGTCTGGGAATGAGCTGTTTGATTTGCACCCTCTTCCTCTTCACTGTCCTCCATAAAAACCAGCTATTCAGGTCCATGTTGTTCTAGAAAGTTTGTATGTTGCTGCCTCATTTAACATCTCTGCTATACATTTAAAATAATTATCTAAAATAATTTATCTTTTTGATTTTTGTTATCTTGTTTTTCATGAATGTATTTTACAACAATACAAAGAGCAATGTGTATTTACCACTAATATAGTTTGTAATGGCTTTTTTTGTCATAGATTATAATCATATATTTTTTTGGATTTGTTATTTATCTTTATAATGAAGTTGTCTGTATTAAGTAGATTGTGTTTAACACACAGTGATTTATCAGTTCAACACATAGTTATAGAAATTCTACTTTATCTAAAAAAAACCTGCACTTTATACACACACACACACACACACACACACACACACATACATAAATACATGTAAATAAAAATAGAAAAAGAAACATCAAATGTGTTTTTAGTCAGAGTATTTTTTATACAGAAACAAATATTTGTAATTCAGAAAAGAATGAAGTTAGTGTTTTAAAATCTTAAGGAAAACAAATATATTGAAATATAGCACAAGAATTTTAAATTCATTCAGCTTCAATTACAAATACAATCTTACTTTTATTTAAAGCAAACTATACATTTAAAAGATGGGGGTTATATGCCTATTTTGTCATTTAAAAAAAATACTAAATTGTTATGCAAAAAGACAAGGACTTAGAGACAAGGACTTATAGGAAAAATCGCAGCCAGCCACACTGTGTGGTTCAAACATACATAAACACAGACAACAGCCCTCCCCTCCCCCCCACACACACACACATGCACACACACACACACAAACACAGACAACAGCCCTCCCCTCCCCACACAGACACACACACCCACACAGAGAGAGAGAGAGAGAGAGAGAGAGACACTGCATGAAAAGTGGGATTTTCGTCCCCGTAAACTGCCGGAAATCTCCCTAATTTTCGGCAGTTAACGACAATTTACAGACTGTGAACGTCGCGTTCCACTGTGCCACATATTGACGGAAACGAACCATGACGTATGCATGCAGCGCTCGCGGAGGTGCGAATGGCCCTAATTAGCATATGAATAGCAGCACTGCGCGCGCCTTGCCAGAGAATGGCTTGAATTTCCTCACTCAGTATTGGTTGAAATTCACTACATTTAAACAAGAAAATCACTCGTGATTGGTTGGCAGATCTGTTACTATTGGTCAGCCGACATAAAATTATAATAATAATAATCATATATATATATATATTCATATGATATGCTATTATGTTGTTTATTCATGTCATTGTTATCCTATGGACTAAATTATTATTACCATCAAGGACATGAATTTATTGAGGAAAGGAACATTTGCCACATACTGTTTATTCAAAGAAATAGCTTTATTAGAACAAACACAAAACTATGTACACAGCATAGGAGAACATCTTTCAAAGCACAGAAAACATGTCCTCCACCCTCTGGAAACATGGGACAACATACATACATACAGCACTACAGTTATACAAATAAATCAATAATATATTGCATCTCTATTCAAAAATAAATTGCCCTGAATGGCATCAGAATTGGGCACCAGATATATCAAACACAATGTACAGTGGAGCCAGAATTATGAACGAATAATAAGGATGTAATTTAAAGGTATGGTTCACTTTGAAATAAATTTTTGATATGTTTTATCTTATCTCAAGGGCATCCAAGATGCAGGTGGTTTTGTTTCCACAGTATTTTCAATTTTGATATTTTTAGGTCAAACTGTTGTTGTCTGTCAGTCATATAATGCAGGTCTATGGTCACCACCTCAAAGAGCATGCACAAAGAAGACCAAATTAAACATGATTTAATGACTCATAAATTAAGTACACAATGATTGACTAAGACACGAAATGAGCGTTTTGGGAAAGAAAACAAACAGTATTTATATTGTATAAATGTGTGTGTGTGTGTGTGTGTGTGTGTATATATATATATATATATATATATATTTAGATATACACAAAATGCAATACATCTTAATATGTTTAGATCTTCACAGTAAAACTTCCAAAATCTGTGTAAACAATGAGTGACGTACCAGTGCAAGATCGCTTCTGGCGGTTTCCACCGCATGCGCAGATCATATATATATATACACACACACACACACACACTGTTCATTTTCTCACACAAACCGCTCGTCTCGTATCTTAAGCCATCAACGTGTACTTACAGTTATGATTCATTAAATCATGTTTAATTTGTACTTCTCTGTGCATGCTCTTTTAAGAGATCCCCATAGACTTCCATTATATGACTGACTGATGCCCTTGACGTAAGCCAAAACATTTCAAAAAATAATTTCAAAGTGAACTATCCCTTTAAAACTCTTAATTCAAGTCCTGTAGGCTTGGCTCATCAGGGCGAAGTGAATTTAAGTCTTTGCGACGCGTGCTTGAGGTTCACCTTGATGTACATACACCTCAGTGGCTGTGGAAACGAATTTCATGACCCCTTCTGCAAAGTTGAAAAAGACAAATGATTTAGATGTATGCAAAGGCAATCTGCCCCAAGTCCCCACATTTGTAAGCAAAAATATGTTTCTTCTGCATCCACTACCTGGTTTCCTTCAGGCGATGGCGGATGTCGACCAGTAGTTTCAGGACCTTTTTCTGGAACACTGAAATAAACGAACACATTTGGTGATGTTTACAATGCTCTAATTAGAATAACAAAGTTTGCTAGCTCACAAGAGAGAAGGTGTCTATTAAAAGTGTCTTCTCCACTGCCAATAGATCAACACTTACCACCAGGTTTCAGTCACTGCATCTCCCAGTCTCAGTCACTGCATCTATACCACAAAAAAATGTGTTTTAAAAGTTATTATCAAATGATGAAACTGAACAGATTTATAAGATATTTAAAAACTTGGTCAAACATTTATAACTGAATATAACATGCCATGTTCCAGTTCTCTTTGGCGTTTTCACCACTGTCTCACGCTCAAAGTCATCTATAAACACAGACGTTAATCCAAATTAGTTTAGTTTTACTTTTTATTTGACTGGGGTCTGTTCAAAAGAAAAGAGGATGAGATCACAACACGTAACGTTACCTTGTTTAGGTGTTTTTTCTCCCATCAGCGAAGGACACCTCACTCCTAACAGCCCCTGAGAGACAAAACAAATCACAAACATCTGAAGATTTCACTCATCACACAAAGTGATGCAATTTTACAAACAAGGATAGCCTACACTAGAGCATACAAGCACATTACGCGCTTTGTTTTAGGACCCTGGCACTTATTATTTTTTCATAATTTCTGACGATATTCAGAGTAAATGAGTTAGTTTGATTACTATCAAAGAATGGTAGCTAACTTGCAGCCAGATAACAACGTGCAACCCAACGTACAGTTTAGTGTCCCAAATTTGTTCAAATTGAAATGAAACAAAAAAAGAATTAAGAGCAGCAAGCTAACGCAAAACAAAAAACTGTTCCGTTAGGTTAACACCCTTGGACATTCGCGGCAGTAATCACAGCCGATTTGTGAAGTTTAAGACAAAAACGCTAAACTACCAAAAACTATAAGTAGACATGGACATAGAATTCACTAAGCTGGACGAACTTACCTTCAATTTAGAGGAAAAGATGGGTTCCCCAGCGATCATGACGGCGAAGCAGGCTGAATATCTGTGTAGTTACTTTCTGCTTAAAAAACACGCCACATGCCTGGCACGTTGCCTCAGCCAATCAGAGTGGCTGACGTTACAGGTTGGATTATGACGATATGCTGCCTCAGCCAATCAGAGTTACGTTCACTGGTTTTTGACTCAGGTTGAAAGGCTGTCGCCGGCTGTCCTTGACTTTTCTGCTGCTGTTAGTTCATTTTAAATTAGGAATAAGGTGGATATACCTAAATAGGCTACCATGAAATGTAAAAATACATATATGCATAAATAAATAACTTTATTAGGTTACTTAAAATAAATAAACCAGTAAAAAAATTGTAAAAAACAAAAACAAAAAACATCTGTTTATAACTGTGAATTAACATCAAAGATGTTATCATATATTTTGAAAACCTCTTCCTTAAATGTTATGATGAATCTTATAATTTTATTAGGAAAATTTCATATTCATAAGAGTAAAATGAATAATTCTAAACCTTGTTTGAAGTTTTTTTTTTTTGGTCTAATTTTTAGTTTTCAGTATATTCTGTCTCTCAAATGTATCAATAAAAATGTAGTGATACAATTGTATTTGCTAAAGAATATTGAAGCTAATTGAAGCTAATTTTCTTTCTTTAAATAGTACAAATTACTGGTTTCTAACTTTCTCTTAAATCATAATATTATACACAATAGAGATAGTCCCTTTCCTGTTTTTATTTCATTTGTTCAATTCTGTCCTATTTTTATTTGTTTCTTATTTATTGTGAAATTATTATTTGTTGATTGTTATCTTTTTGGATGTCATGTTATTGTTGTAATTGTTGTGCATTATGTGCAATGTTAAAAAAACAAAAAACAAAAAAAACACAGCAATTAGGTTATACTGAGCCTGATCTTGTCTTAGAATGAAGTTATACCTTTCAGAAAAATGTTACCTGGGGTGAAACTCCCCTACCCTTATTTGCATGTGTATAGCTCACAGCATTTTCATTTACATGTCAAAGCCTCCTCTAGATTTAGGAGAAGGGGGGACAATGGGGGGACAACTGCCAAGCAAGGCCCACGTCAATTTCCGGCAATTCACAGCAGTTTTGAGTGTTACCTGTAAATTGCCGTGTGCAGTCGTAAACCTGAACTTCCACGACAATCTACAGTGCCGCTTACTGACGAAAATCCCACTTTTCATGCAGTGAGAGAGAGAGTGAATCGCAGGGGAAATAAATCCATTCAAACTACAATATCTGACTTTCTGTTGCTCAGAGCGAATGACTTTAAATTGGAAAGTTGATCGACTTGACGAAAACAATATACGTGGAAAGTTTTGTAACTGTAGGTAAAATGAGCAAAGTTATAACACACTTTATGTGTCCTTTTTTAGTCATAAAATTCATTTCCTCGTCATGGCCAGACCGTTCGAGATATCAAAAATCCGTCCGGAATTGAGCATCCTCAATGTCTTGACTTCATGCACACCGAGTTTGGTTGTGATTGGTAAACACATGCGTTGTAATTTGATGTATTTCTCCTAGGAGAATTATTCAAACAACCCATAATTCCCAACTTCCTTCTTAAAACTTAGAGCACGAAAGTTGTTTGGCCTGATGTGATCTTTAATTGTACCGAGTTTCATATTAATTCATGCAAGTGTGTTTGATTTATGGACAAATTTTCGAATCCCAGTCCAGGGGGCGCTGTCGAGCCGCCCTGCCACGCCCGGTTACCAGCTTCAGCCCGGCCCTGATGGCCATGGGTTCTGACCCGTGTGCAAAGTTTCAAGAGTTTTAGAGGATGTTAAGGCCCCCGAAAATGCCAGAGAAGTTGCACACAGCAAATAAAGGGTTAAAATTAACCTGACAGGCGCCCCTCCTCTCACTCACACAGAGAGACACTGAGAGACTGGCAAAATTCTGAGATTTTCTCTACATTCAAACAAACATATCTGACTTTCTGTGGGTCCTAGCTAATGAGTGTCAATTAGAAAGTTGTCCGGCTCGAGGAGTACAATATACATACTGATTTTTGTAACTGTAGATAAAACTAACAACCCCACTTTTGTCAAAAGGTGGCGCTACTGAGCCCTCACCACACCCGTTTCTGAAACGTTGCACATGTCTAATGGCTAATAAATGTGATGTGTCTGTCGAGTTTCATGCAATTTGAAGCATGCTAAGAGTCTCAAAAGCATCCTAAAAGAATGGTAAAGTTTGATGCGTTGCCACGGCAACAGTTTCAAAGATATCAAGAATCCATTTACAGGTCTTCATCTGCCATGTATTTGCATTATACAGATGAAGTTTGAAGCAAATCGAGTTAAAATTAGAGGGTGATTTCAAAGCATTTTGAAAATGACACACTTCCTGCTGCCAGTTGGTGGCGCTATAACTTTGACTCACAATAGTCACATCCATGTGATCGTCCTCTTACAGCGAACACACTGCTGAAGTTTCATCAAGATCGGTTGATGTGTGCTGAAGTTATGATACACTTCCTGTTTCACGTTTCTCGCCATAATTTTGTTTCCTCGCCACGGCCAAACCGTTCGAGATATCAAAAATCCCCTCGCAAACTTTCATCCTCAATGTCTTGACTTCACGCTGACCGAGTTTTCGTCGAATTTGGATCAAAGCTCTAGGAGGAGTATTAAAAATTCCATTGCGAGTGTTTTACGA
Organism: Pimephales promelas; assembly: GCF_016745375.1. The sequence continues at coordinate 11,461,224 of NW_024121177.1, read as the reverse complement.
ACAACCCTAAATAGCCGACTTCCTGTTGGGCTGGGGTAAAAAGTAAAAGCGCGAGGTATAGATGAAACGATGAGATCAACATGTGTACCGAGTTTCATATTATTACATGCAAGCGTGTTTGATTTATGGACCAAGTGTTCAGACCCCGTTCCAGGGGGCGCTGTCGAGCCCCCCTGCCACGCCCGGGTACCAGCTTCAGCCCGGCCCTGATGGCCGCGGGTTCTGACCCGTGTGCAAAGTTTCAAGAGTTTTCGAGCATGTTAAGGGCCCCAAAAGTGCCCGAATAGTCGTTAGAAAAATAAAAGAAAAAAAAAAAAATAATCGGAAGGAAAACAATAGGGCCTTCGCCCTTTCAGGGCTTGGGCCCTAATAATCGGAAGGAAAACAATAGGGCCTTCGCCCTTTCAGGGCTTGGGCCCTAATAATCCCAAGGAAAACAATAGGGCCTTCGCCCCTTCAGGGCTTGGGCCCTAATAATAATCCTAAGGAAAACAATAGGGCCTTCGCCCTTTCAGGGCTTGGGCCCTAATAATCCTAAGGAAAACAATAGGGCCTTCGCCCTTTCAGGGCTTGGGCCCTAATTATAAATATAGCTGCGAGCAGCGATGGCGGGCCCAAGCCGGTGGCACCGCAACCCCTGGCTCCTTTAGTTACCTAAAGGCACCGGGGTGGCGGTGCCGAAGGCTTTGGCCCTTTCATGATTAAATGTTAAGACGGCTTGCCATAGTCTGTCATTTTGACTAGTCACAATTATGTTACAGATATCTTAAATGATAATACAAACTATCCAAAATGTAATTACGAATAGACAGAAAGACATTGTTGATATCTACAATGTTAATTTCCGGATAGGCAAACTTAGCTTTTAAATGTTAAAAGGGCTTGCCATACACGGACGTAGGCTCAGAGAGAGTCTCACCATATTCAAACCAAAATATCTGACTTCCTCATGGTCTGAGCTAATGACTATGAATTAGAAAGTTGTCTGGCTTGAGGAGTACAATGTATATAACGATTTTTGTAACTGTAGATAAAAATAACAACCCCACTTTTGTCAAAAGGTGGCGCTATTTAGTCCCTGCACCATGCCGTTTCTGAAACTTTGCACATGTCTACTGGCTAATAAATGTGATGTGTCTGTTGAGTTTCATGCAATTTCAAGCATGCTAAGAGTCTCAAAAGCATCCTAAAATAATTTCAAAGTTTGAAGCTTTGCCACGGCAACAGTTTAAAAGATATCAAGAATCCATTCCCAGGTCTACATCTACCGTATGTTTACATTATACAGATGAAGTTTTTCATCTGTTTTTCATCATTATACAGATGAAGTTTTTCATTCATATTATTACATGCAAGCGTGTTTGATTTATGGACCAAGTTTTCGGACCCCGTTCCATGGGGCGCTGTCTAGCCCCCCTGCCACGCCTAGGTACCATCTTCAGCCCGGGCCTGATGGCTGTGGGATATGACCTGTGTGCAAAGTTTCAAGAGTTTTCAAACCCGATAAGGGCCTCAAAAGCCATTAAGAGTCTCAAAATCATCAAAAAAAAAGAATTTTAAAGTTTGATGCGTTGCCACGGCAACAGTATCAAAGATATCAAGAATCCATTCACAGGTCTTCATCTGCCATGTATTTACATTATACAGATGAAGTTTGAAGCAAATCGGGTAAAAATAGGAGGTTGATTTCAAAGCATTTTGAAAGTGACACACTTCCTGCTGCCAGTTGGTGGCGCTATAACTTTGACTCGAAATAGTCACATCCATGTGATCGTCCTCTTACAGCGAACACACTGATGAAGTTTCATCAAGATATGTTAATGTATGCTGAAGTTATAACACACTTCCTGTTTCACGTTTCTCGCCATAATTTCGTTTCCTCGCCACGGCCAAACCGTTTGAGATATCAAAAATCCCCTCACAAACTTTCATCCTCAATGTCTTGACTTCCTGCACACCGAGTTTGGTTGTTATTGGTAAACACATGCGTTGTAATTTGATGTATTTCTCCTAGGACAACTATTCAAACAACCCATAATTCTCAACTTCCATTTTAATTGTCGTAAAACTTAGAGCACGAAAGTTGTTTGGCCTGATGTGATATATAATTGTACCGAGTTTCATATTAATTCACGCAAGTGTGTTTGATTTATGGACAAATGTTCGAATCCCTGTCCAGGGGGCGCTGTCGAGCCGCCCTGCCACACCCGATGACCAGCTTCAGCCCGGCCCTGATGGCCATGGGTTCTGACCCGTGTGCAAAGTTTCAAGAGTTTTAGAGGATGTTAAGGCCCCCGAAAATGCCAGAGAAGTCGCACACAGCAAATAAAGGGTTAAAATTAACCTGACAGGTGCCCCTCCTCTCACTCACACAGAGAGACACTGAGAGACTGGCAAAATTCTAAGATTTTCTCTACATTCAAACAAAGATATCTGACTTTCTGTGGGTCCTAGCTAATGAGTGTCAAATAGAAAGTTGTCCGGCTCGAGGAGTACAATATACATACCGATTTTTGTAACTCTAGTTAAAACTAACAACCCCACTTTTGTCAAAAGGTGGTGCTACTGAGCCCTCACCACACCCGTTTCTGAAACTTTGCACATGTCTACTGGCTAATAAATGTGATGTGTCTGTCGAGTTTCATGCGATTTGAAGCATGCTAAGGGTCTCAAAAGCATCCTAAAAGAATGGTAAAGTTTGATGCGTTGCCACGGCAACAGTTTAAAAGATATCAAGAATCCATTCACAGGTCTACATCTGCCGTATATTTACATTATACAGATTAAGTTTGAAGCAAATCGGGTAAAAATAAAAGGGTGATTTCAAAGCATTTTGAAAGTGACACACTTCCTGCTGCCAGTTGGTGGCGCTATAACTTTGACTCACAATAGTCACATCCATGTGATCGTCCTCTTACAGCGAACACACTGCTGAAGTTTCATCAAGATCAGTTAATGTATGCTGAAGTTATAACACACTTCCTGTTTCACGTTTCTCGCCATAATTTCGTTTCCTCGCCACGGCCAAACCGTTCGAGATATCAAAAATCCCCTCGCAAACTTTCATCCTCAATGCCTTGACTTCATGCTGACCGAGTTTCGTGCCGTGTGTTTGAATTCTCTAGGAGGAGTATTGCACATTCCATTGCGAGCGTTTTACAAACAAACCTCAATAGCCGACTTCCTGTTGGGCTGGGGTAAAAAGTAAGAGTGTGAGGTATATATGAACGACGAGATCAACATGTGTACCGAGTTTCATATTATTACATGCAAGCGTGTTTGAGTTATGGACCAAGTGTTCGGACCCCGTTCCAGGGGGCGCTGTCTAGCCCCCCTGCCACACCCAGGTACCATCTTCAGCCCGGCTCTGATGGCTGTGGGATCTGACCTGTGTGCAAAGTTTCAAGAGTTTTCAAACCCGTTAAGGGCCCCAAAAGCCGCTAAGAGTCTCAAAATCATCAAAAAAAAAGAATTTTAAAGTTTGATGCGTTGCCACGGCAACAGTATCAAAGATATCAAGAATCCATTCACAGGTCTTCATCTGCTATGTATTTACATTATACAGATTAAGTTTGAAGCAAATCGGGTAAAAATAAGAGGGTGATTTCAAAGCATTTTGAAAGTGACACACTTCCTGCTGCCAGTTGGTGGCGCTATAACTTTGACTCACAATATTCACATCCATGTGATCGTCCTCTTACAGCGAACACACTGATGAAGTTTCATCAAGATATGTTAATGTATGCTGAAGTTATAACACACTTCCTGTTTCACGTTTCTCGCCATAATTTCGTTTCCTCGCCACGGCCAAACCGTTTGAGATATCAAAAATCCCCTCACAAACTTTCATCCTCAATGTCTTGACTTCCTGCACACCGAGTTTGGTTGTTATTGGTAAACACATGCGTTGTAATTTGATGTATTTCTCCTAGGACAACTATTCAAACAACCCATAATTCTCAACTTCCATTTTAATTGTCGTAAAACTTAGAGCACGAAAGTTGTTTGGCCTGATGTGATATATAATTGTACCGAGTTTCATATTAATTCACGCAAGTGTGTTTGATTTATGGACAAATGTTCGAATCCCTGTCCAGGGGGCGCTGTCGAGCCGCCCTGCCACACCCGATGACCAGCTTCAGCCCGGCCCTGATGGCCATGGGTTCTGACCCGTGTGCAAAGTTTCAAGAGTTTTAGAGGATGTTAAGGCCCCCGAAAATGCCAGAGAAGTCGCACACAGCAAATAAAGGGTTAAAATTAACCTGACAGGTGCCCCTCCTCTCACTCACACAGAGAGACACTGAGAGACTGGCAAAATTCTAAGATTTTCTCTACATTCAAACAAAGATATCTGACTTTCTGTGGGTCCTAGCTAATGAGTGTCAAATAGAAAGTTGTCCGGCTCGAGGAGTACAATATACATACCGATTTTTGTAACTCTAGTTAAAACTAACAACCCCACTTTTGTCAAAAGGTGGTGCTACTGAGCCCTCACCACACCCGTTTCTGAAACTTTGCACATGTCTACTGGCTAATAAATGTGATGTGTCTGTCGAGTTTCATGCGATTTGAAGCATGCTAAGGGTCTCAAAAGCATCCTAAAAGAATGGTAAAGTTTGATGCGTTGCCACGGCAACAGTTTAAAAGATATCAAGAATCCATTCACAGGTCTACATCTGCCGTATATTTACATTATACAGATTAAGTTTGAAGCAAATCGGGTAAAAATAAAAGGGTGATTTCAAAGCATTTTGAAAGTGACACACTTCCTGCTGCCAGTTGGTGGCGCTATAACTTTGACTCACAATAGTCACATCCATGTGATCGTCCTCTTACAGCGAACACACTGCTGAAGTTTCATCAAGATCAGTTAATGTATGCTGAAGTTATAACACACTTCCTGTTTCACGTTTCTCGCCATAATTTCGTTTCCTCGCCACGGCCAAACCGTTCGAGATATCAAAAATCCCTCGCAAACTTTCATCCTCAATGCCTTGACTTCATGCTGACCGAGTTTCGTGCCGTGTGTTTGAATTCTCTAGGAGGAGTATTGCACATTCCATTGCGAGCGTTTTACAAACAAACCTCAATAGCCGACTTCCTGTTGGGCTGGGGTAAAAAGTAAGAGTGTGAGGTATATATGAACGACGAGATCAACATGTGTACCGAGTTTCATATTATTACATGCAAGCGTGTTTGAGTTATGGACCAAGTGTTCGGACCCCGTTCCAGGGGGCGCTGTCTAGCCCCCCTGCCACACCCAGGTACCATCTTCAGCCCGGCTCTGATGGCTGTGGGATCTGACCTGTGTGCAAAGTTTCAAGAGTTTTCAAACCCGTTAAGGGCCCCAAAAGCCGCTAAGAGTCTCAAAATCATCAAAAAAAAAGAATTTTAAAGTTTGATGCGTTGCCACGGCAACAGTATCAAAGATATCAAGAATCCATTCACAGGTCTTCATCTGCTATGTATTTACATTATACAGATTAAGTTTGAAGCAAATCGGGTAAAAATAAGAGGGTGATTTCAAAGCATTTTGAAAGTGACACACTTCCTGCTGCCAGTTGGTGGCGCTATAACTTTGACTCACAATATTCACATCCATGTGATCGTCCTCTTACAGCAAACAAACTGCTGAAGTTTCATCAAGATCAGTTAATGTATGCTGAAGTTCTGACACACTTCCTGTTTCACGATTATCGCCATAAGTTCGTTTCCTCGCCACGGCCAAACCGTTCGAGATATCAAAAATCCCCTCGCAAACTTTCATCCTCAATGCCTTGACTTCATGCTGACCGAGTTTCGTGCCGTGTGTTTGAATTCTCTAGGAGGAGTACTTCAAATTCCATTGCGAGTGTTTTATGAACAACCCTAAATAACCGACTTCCTGTTGGGCTGGGGTAAAAAGTAATAGTTTGAGGTATATATGAACGATGAGATCAACATGTGTACCGAGTTTCATATTATTACATGCAAGCGTGTTTGAGTTATGGACCAAGTTTTCGGACCCCGTTCCAGGGGGCGCTGTCTAGCCCCCCTGCCACGCCCGGGTACCATCTTCAGCCCAGCCCTGATGGCCGCGGATTCTGACCCGTGTGCAAAGTTTCAAGAGTTTTTGAGCATGTTAAGGGCCCCAAAAGTGCCCAAATAGTCGTATAAATAATAATAATAATAATAATAATCGTTAGGAAAACAATAGGGCCCCCTTTCAGGGCTTGGGCCTAATAATAATAGTGAAGAATCCCAAGGAAAACAATAGGGCCTTCGCCCTTTCAGGGCTTGGGCCTAATAATCCAAGGAACAATAGGGCCTTCGCCCTTTCAGGGCTTGGGCCCTAAATATAGCTGCGAGCAGCGATGGCGGCCCAAGCCGGTGGCACCGCACCCCGGTTCCTTTAGTTACCTAAAGGCACCCGGGTAGCGGTGCCGAAGGCTTTGGCCCTTTTATGATTAAATGTTAAAACGGCTTGCCATACTCTGTCATTTCGACTAGTCACAATTATGTTACAGATGTCTTAAATGATAATACAAACTATCCAAAATGTAATTACGAATAGACAGAAAGACGTTGTTGATATCTACAATGTTAATTCCGGACAGGCAAACTTAGCTTTTAAATGTTAAAAGGGCTTGCCATACAGGGACGTAGGCTCAGAGAGAGGCTCACCATATTCAAACCAAAATATCTGACTTCCTCTTGGTCCGAGCTAATGACTATGTATTAGAAAGTTGTCCGGCTTGAGGAGTACAATGTATATAGCGATTTTTGTAACTGTAGATAAAACTAACAACCCCACTTTTGTCAAAAGGTGGCGCTATTTAGTCCTTGCACTATGCCCGTTTCTGAAACTTTGCACATGTCTACTGGCTAATAAATGTGATGTATCTGTTGAGTTTCAAGCAATTTCAATTTCAATTTGACTGTTGAAAAGAAGTGCGCCGATTAGATACTCAGGGTCGGTATCGGCTCTGACACTGCCATCTTTGATGAGGCTGATTCAAATTCTATATTGTGCATATATACTATTCTATGTTAGGCACAAAGGCACAAAAACTTTCTAAAGTACCATAAAGTTTTTGTGTACTGCATTATTAGTGTTCTGAAGCTATTATGTGATATAGAAATTAATATTTAAGTCATTAAATTCAAGAACACAAACTTTCCCCCTTTCTGCGCCTGTCAGTCATTCTCCATTCAGCATTCAAACAGCACGTCACATTCGGTTACAGTCAATGATGAAACGATCTTCAAGATGATTGAATGTTAATCCTATTATACTGGATCTTTAAGATAAAGGTCTAAAGGTCTATATTTTCGAATGAAGAAACTTTTTCTTGCTGGACTTTATTGCTGTAACTTAACCGTGTTACTTTCTACCGGGTGTCGGACGCTGTCGGTTAGATCACAACACTAGAGTCAGAGCACTATAATTGTTCTTCACGCACACAGTAACTGAAATTTAAAACCTTTAAAAGAAAAGGCTCAATAAACTATTGCATAGATAGATAATGTATAATACACTGTTCATAAATATGTATTTCCTTTGTGCTTTGAACTTTTCAATACGGACTCACTGCGCTGTAACTTCATGTGGCTTCAAGCACATCATTCTCCGCTCGGGATGCACATAAGTGCTTTGTGCTGCACCGTATTGGAGCCGTAATATCATAATGCAGTGACGTAATGACAGATTATTAATTGCCTTTCAATTATATGTTGCTGCGTCATTAAACATCTGTCCTATGCATTTCAAACATTTATAGCAGCCATGGCTATATTTTATGATTTTTGTTATCTTGTTTTTCATGAATGTATTTTTCAAAAATAAGAGCAATGTGTATTATCTATTATTAATATGGTTTATAATAGCATTTTTGTCATAGATTATGACAAAGTAATCATATGATCCACCAGCGAGGAACCAGCAGAACAGAGTGAACATTCTTTCTGTTTAGTTCAATCCTACTTAATAGGAATTTATTTAAAATGCTCGCTCTACTCCACACCATTAATGTCTTGTGCGGACATCCGTATTTCGACTTTCGGTTTTAAGTAAGCGATTTAAAAGCTCCCAAGTCCCAGCGGAGTCACACGTTGATTAACCGGTGGGAATATACACAATAGGCCTACCTGATATTGAACACAAGAGGGCAGTATAGCACTACGTATGACTCAGATTATTATTTTTTTATGAATTTTACAACAATTCTGGCTGTTTTTGAACGTAAACATAATTCTTAAATGAAAAAAAGGAAAAAATGGGGAAGTTATAATATTTGTATAATTTAATTTAGAAACAAATGATGTATAATTACATTTTTAGAAGATATGAGGCTTTTAGTGTTTACTTTTTTGACATTACTTTAATCTTTTGCCATAGTTGCACATGTCTACTGGCTAATAAATGTGATGTATCTGTTGAGTTTCAAGCAATTTCAAGCATGCTAAGAGTCCAAAAGCATCAAAAAAGAAAAAAAGAAAGTTAAAGTTTGTTAGTTTGTCGTGCCACGGCAACAGTATCAAAGATATCAAAAATTCATTCACAGGTCTACATCTGCCGTGTATTTACATTATACAGATGAAGTTTGAAGCAAATCGGTTAAAAATAAGAGAGTGTTTCAAAGCATTTTGAAAGTGACACACTTCCTGCTGCCAGTTTGGTGGCGCTATAATTTTGACTCACAATAGTCACATCCATGTGATCGGTCTCTTACAGCGAAAACACTGCTGAAGTTTCATCAAGATCAGTTAATGTATGCTGAAGTTATAACACACATCCTGTTTCATGTTTCTCGCCATAATTTCGTTTCCTCGCCACGGCCAAACCGTTCGAGATATAAAAAATCCCTTGGCACCTTTTCATCCTTAATGTCTTGACTTCACGCTGATCGAGTTTTGTCGAATTTGGTTCAGTGCTCTAGGAGCAATACTTTAAATTCCATTGCATGTGTTTTAAACACAACCCTAAATAGCCGTCTTCCTGTTGGGCTGGGGTAAAAAGTAAGAGTGTGAAGTAGGCTATATATGAAACGATGAGATCTATATGTGTACCAAGTTTCATATTATTACATGCAAGTGTGTTTGATTTATGGACCAAATTTTCAGACCAAGTTTATTGACCAAGTTAATCTGATTAATAAACTAATTATATAAAAACTATTGTCAATGCACTACAATTAAACTAGTTATATGTCTTTACTTATAAAAAAATAAAAATAAAAACTTATTTAAAAAATACCAGGCTTGAGAAATGTATTTTCTTTATGCAGGTCATACACACAGCAGTGAAATGGTTAAGCCCCCTCCCCCTGCACACACTCACTCACACACACACAGACAGGCCAAAGACAGCAGATGTGTAGGCTCAGATTGAGCAAGACCCATTCAAACAAACACATCTGACTTTCTGTGTGGTCCTAGCTAATAAGTGTAAATTAGAAAGTTGTCCGGCTCGAGGAGTACAATATACATACCAATTTTTGTAACTCTAGTTAAAACTAACAACCCCACTTTTGTCAAAAGGTGGCGGCTACTGAGCCCTCACCACGCCCGTTTCTGAAACTTTGCACATGTCTACTGGCTAATAAATGTGATGTGTCTGTCGAGTTTCATGCAATTTGAAGCATGCTAAGGGTCTCAAAAGCATCCTAAAAGCATCCTAAAAGAAGGGTAAAGTTTGATGCGTCGCCACGGCAACAGTTTCAAAGATATCAAGAATCCATTCACAGGTCTGCCGTCGTTTACATTATACATATGAAGTTTGAAGCAAATCGGGTAAAAATAAAAGGGTGATATCTACACATTTTGAAAGTGACACACTTCCTGCTGCCAGTTGGTGGCGCTATAACTTTGACTCACAATAGTCACATCCATGTGATCGTCCTCTTACAGCGAACACACTGCTGAAGTTTCATCAAGATCAGTTAATGTATGCTGAAGTTATAACACACTTCCTGTTTCACGTTTCTCGCCATGATTTCGTTTCCTCGCCACGGACAAACCGTTCGAGATATCAAAAATCCCCTCGCAAACTTTCATCCTCAATGTCTTGACTTCACGCTGACCGAGTTTCGTCGAATTTGGATCAAAGCTCTAGGAGGAGTATTATGACATTCCATTGCGAGCGTTTTACAAACAAACCTCAATAGCCGACTTCCTGTTGGCTGGGGTAAAAAGTAGAGTGTGAGGTATAGATGAAACGATGAGATCAACATGTGTACCGAGTTTCATATTATTACATACAAGCGTGTTTGAGTTATGGACCAAGTGTTCGGACCCCGTTCCAGGGGGCGCTGACGAGCCGCCCTGCCACGCCCGGGTACCAGCTTCAGCCCGGCTCTGATGGCCGCGGGTTCTGACCCGTGTGCAAAGTTTCAAGAGTTTTTCGAGCACGTTAAGGGCCCCAAAAGTGCCCAAAAGGTATAAAATAATAATTACTATAATAATAAATATAGCTGCGAGCAGCGATTGCGGGCCCAAGCCGGTGGCACCGCAACCCGATGCCTTTAGTTACCCAAAGGCACCGGGATGGTGGTACCGCCGGCTTTGGCCCTTTATCGCTGCTCACAGCTATATTTATATTTAATATAAAGCCGGTGGCACCGCCACCTTGGTGCCTTTAGGGTTATTCTGTACGACGTGTAAAAACGTAACCCCCGCTTTGACTATCAAAAAGAAGTGTATTGTAGAGCTTGCATCAATGCGGACTCGATGCGCTGTGCGCTGTAACTCCATGTGGCTTTAAGCGCATCATTCTCCACTCGGGATGCGCATAAGCGTTTTGTGCCACACTGTACTGAGCCTTTCATATCATAATGCAGTGACGCAATGACAGATTATTAATTGCCTTTCTTGTTCTGTTCATCTATTATATGTTGATAATAGATAGGACAGAGCACTAAAAACCTCAAACAAAGCACTAAAAACTTAAGCTGTTTGCTGTGTAGTCTGAGAATGAGCTGTTTGATTTGCACCCTCTTCCTCTTCACTGTCCTCCATAAAAACCAGCTATCCAGGTCCATGTTGTTCTAGAAAGTTTGTATGTTGCTGCCTCAATTAACATCTCTGCTATACATTTAAAACATGGCTATATCTAAAATAATTTATCTTTTTGATTTTTGTTATCTTGTTTTTCATGAATATTTTACAACAATACAAAGAGCAATGTGTATTTCCATTAATATAGTTTGTAATGGCTTTTTTTGTCATAGATTATAATCATATATTTTTTGGATTTGTTATTTATCTTTATAATGAAGTTGTCTGTATTAAGTAGATTGTGTTTAACACACACAAGAGTGATTTATTAGTTCAACACATAGTTATAGAAATTCTACTTTATCTAAAAAAAACCCTGCACTTTATACACACACACACACACACACACCACACACACACACACACACACACACACACACACATCACACACACACACACACATACATACATGTAAATAAAAATACCAAAAAAAACATCAAATGTGTTTTTAGTCAGAGTATTATTTTATACAGAAACAAATATTTGTAATTCAGATAAGAATGAAGTTAGTGTTTTAAAATCTTAAGGAAAAACAAATATATTGAAATATAGCACATGAATTTTAAATTCATTCAACTTCAATTACAAATACAATCTTACTTTTATTTAAAGCAATCTATACATTTAAAAGATGGGGGTTATATGCCTATTTTGTCATTTAAAATATTGTTATGCAAAATTGTTATGCAAAAAGACAAGGACTTAGAGACAAGGACTTGTAGGAAAAATCACAGCCAGCCACACACACACACACATAAACACAGACAACAGCCCTCCCTCCCC
>NW_024121177.1:11404416-11448907 GCF_016745375.1 Pimephales promelas | reverse complement strand
TTTGCTTAGGAAGACAAATATTTGAATAGAAACCCTCTGAAATGGATGAGAATGACAGACAGCAGAGTTTAAAGACTGATTAAAAAGCTCATCAACTTTATCAAAGCTAGATGAAACATAAAGAGACAAATATCCATCTGCTTGTTTGAGGCTTGCAGCCTACAGTCTCTCAGGAGGGTGTTCTCAAATTTTAGGAAGATTTTGAGAAATGCAATTCTAATTAAGTTTATGTTAGGAGCTGGAGGTAATATGCTAATCAAATGCATGAATAAGATAATGGGGGAAAAAAAAATACATTTCTTTTATATATTTGAGCCTTACCACAAACTTTATTTCAAGCATTTAACCAAAAACCCAGTCATAAAACTAATTGACACAAGAAGTTCAATAATGTTAACTAACGGATGATTTTTAGGACTTTAATCATCACTTTAAATCTGACTTCCAACTTTGAGATGTACAAAGTTTATGATAAACAATACATTTTAAGCAAATGGACTGCATTTATATACAGTAGCGCTTTCATAGACCTACTGGCCACCAAAGTACTTTACATTTTGCCTCACATTCACCCATTCATACACTCATTTATACACCGACGGCAGTGTCAGCCATGCAAGGCAACATCCAGCTCGTCGGGAGCAGCTGGGGTTAGGTGTCTTGCTCATGGACACCTCGACACTTGGTCAGGTGGAACCGAGTATTGAACCACCCTGCCGCCCTAACGCAAATAAAATGCCTCAGTCAAATTTGTATTATTGATGCTACATCAAATGATAATCAGACTTGTTTACTGCCGCTGCCGCTCTGCCGCAAATAAAATGCCTCAGTCAAATTTGTATTATTGATGCTACATCAAATGATAATCAGACTTGTTTAAGCAAATGTTTGCAAATACAGATAAAAAACTGTAAATGAAGAGTTCAGATGCAAAAGCCTCTAAATGCCATTTCAAATTTTTATCTTTAATGATGATTTTTATCAAACTTGTATATTTAAGTTCAGTAATTTCACTTAAATAACAATTAATAGGTAATTATCATTGCCATTTAAGTGAAATTACTAAACTTAAATATACAAGTTTGATAAAAATCATCATTAAAGAAGAAAATTTCAAATGGCATTTAGAGGCTTTTGCATCTGAACTCTTCAAATGATCTTCTAACATCCTTGTTTTTCCTCTAAAACGTGCTTGACGGTGCCTGCCCTCTGTTGACAAACAAACAACTGCTCAGCGAGCAATGAAATGCCTTTATAGATAAAGAGCGTAGACATCAAGTAGGAATATCCCACATCCGACTTTCAATGGAACAAATTGTGAATGCAGAATGAAGTTGATATGAAATATAATTGGCTTTAATCTCTGTAGTAAGTAGTTTACCAGGCCCACCTGTGTTCAGCTAGAGAAGTGTTTGCTTACCTCTTTAGTATGTCTGGTGCACTGTGGTATATCCATCATCCTGACAGCCAATCAGGTTAGGGAGTCAGAGTTACACGGTTACTGTGACATCCAGACATAGAAAATGCTTCAAAGGCCAAACAAAACTGAAGGGAATGTGCACACACTTTTGTAGCAGTACTAGAGACTGGCTAGTGTTTAAATATTGTCATATAAATATTCAGTTCAATCAATGCAGGGTAATTTCACTTATATTCAATTGTCACGCACGTTTTGCTATAGACAATAGACTATACATAAGTGATCTTTTTTCCTGTTGAGATAACTTTGAATCCTGCAATTTATGGACACTGTATCCAGTTCTATCGAAAAGAACATACATTTATTTTTCCCCAAAATCCTACAAGTTCATAAACAAACTGTCAGCCAAGCCACGAAACACGAAAGTACAGAGAAAACACTGACGGTGCTCCAAATCAATACTCAATGCTACTTACTTCTGTTTCACAAACAAACACCACTATTCATCCGTGTAATTAAAATAACTTAAGTGTGCCAGTGCGGCATACTCTATTTATTTAACACAATAGAATATTTTTCACAGAGCTTGATCTGTTTTGGCATTGTAAAATCATTTGACTGAACTTCGGCTTTGAAAGAACTTGGCTTGAACTCCAAGTATACTCTCGATGGAGATCCAGAGCTGTGAATCCACAGCCAGAAGATATGAGGGAGTGAGGAAAAGAGAGAAAAAAATGGGAGGGATGTAAAGTATACGCACCAATCTCCCTCAAATGCCAAGATGAATTACATTAGACGTGTCCCTCGCCTGCAGAAGACTAAATGCACACCAAACAACAAAGCCCTACAGCCTCTAACTTCAACTTTGATATCTATCATCACTCCCATGCTTATAATTGCAAAACAAACAAAACAAAAAATTATCGCTATTCATACTGGATAATATATCCAAGAATATGTATAGCATACCTCGCATTCCTGTCACCATGACCTCAACCTTTGTGAATGTCAGGGCATACGTGCTTACACAATAATATCCGCTGGAAATTACTCCACACAAATATGGATGCATACAAGACAAATGGCCAGTGTCAAAGTTACAGTGTTATGGTGCATTTTCCAGCGCACTCCATTAATAAAACCAATAAAGCTGTGTATCAAAGAAGTAAAACGATTATAATGAAAAACGGCATGACTAAACCATAGCAGTTTACCCTTATGTCAGTTTATTCATGGCGACATTCTGTTTTTCTGTGATAAGCAAATTGATATGTAAAGATTGGAATGACGTTACATGACATTGTGTTGACCTGACAGTTAAAAATCCCACAGAACACAATACAGAGGGGGCTGACAGTCTAGCGTGAGCTTCAATATTTATACATAGTGTGGCAGGTGGCATGTTATTATTTATACAGAGTAGGTGGCATGTAATTATTTTGATGCACTTTGAGGCACTTTAAACACAACTCTGGTCGCTCAGCTCTGTAATTTGACTGTCCGGATGTACAACAAGGTATTTCTGAACACATATTACTACTGAAAAAAAAACACAAAAAAACCATCTTGTGCGTTCACATAAATGGATGATTTCCATCAGCATATGGTTGCTGACTGTTCAAGAGTCAAATTAAAATAAGTGCATGTTCACCCTTATATACAACATTTTAAATGAGTAATTGTTTAATATATAGCAAAAGGCAATATTAATGTTTTATAAAGTTAAAACTGTAAAACATCTCTTCCGGGCAGCATTTACAGCATGAGGGTAAATGATTAGAGATGTTGGGTTTTTTTTTCTTCTTTTTTTTGTGACATATCCCTTTAATATTGTATATACACTACCATTGTTGGTACCAAATGTTGGGGTCAACCAAAAAAAAAAAAAAAAATAATAATTTAAGGCTGCAATTTACTTGATCAATCATCGAGTCAAAAGCAGTAATAATATAAAAATATTCTGTAAAAATATTGATCAAAAATACTTGATCAGCTGACAAACAGAAATCCAACGAACTTGATTGAAGCGCAAGAACAAACCTCATTGGTTCTTAAAGAAGCTCAAACGTGCAAGCATAAAAAGAGCATGAACATCATTGGTTCTCGCACGTCAAGCAAACAAACTTCCGTTTCTATTTATCCTAAATTTATATGGATTAGTTTTACAATATCTTTATGAACTTTTGGAAGCACTAGTGGTAGTTGCTTAGCTGTCTATGGAGGGACAGAAATCGCTCAGATTTCATAAAAAGGTTTTAATTTGTGTTCCGAATATGAACAAAAGTCTAACTGGTTTGGAACGACATGAGGGTGAGAAAATAATGACAGAATGGTTTTTTTTATTTATTTTTTTTGGGGGTGCAAACTATCCCTTTTAAAAATCATTCATATAAGCTGAATTTCTTCTTATTATTAGCTGAAAATAGCCATTCTGCAGTGTAGAGTAGGAAGTTAGGGTTAGTTTTTTTTTCTTTAGAATGTTTGATAAACAGCTTTTGTCTAAAATAGAAATGTTTTCAATCTAATGTTTGCCATCAATTTAATGTGTCCTTAAGGCTTAAAAGTGACACTCATGCAGGTTGCCAGATTACGGAAGCCATTATAGGATGTTATAAAATATACTGCACCAGAATAGACTTTAGCCTATAAAGTTGTATTATATACAATCTATCTATTTACATCTATCTTTCTATCTATCTATCTATCTATCTATCTATCTATCTATCTATCTATCTATCTATCTATCTATCTATCTATCTATCTATATCTATCTATCTATCAGCATCATCTTTCTATATTTTAAAATTCATTAAACATTCAAATATATGCACTACATTTTAAAAGACAAGTTTATAGTTGTAACAAAAATCTCACACTCCTTACCTTTTGCATTTTATAATAATTTCCTTTTCCTCAGTCGAGCAATTACTCTCATCTAACCACTGAAAAGACGTAGGAAGGGATACGCTGCTTCATGAGACATTTTCATTTTTATATGCCTTAATTTGTGAATACGTAATTGGCGCATTCCACCATCAGTGTGATATGCACGTGACGTCTATGTTCGTCAATAAATAAACTGCACGTGCTAATGCTCGAATCTCCCACGGAAATCCACCAGTACCACTGGAGTTAAAAAACAAACAATATTACAAGCTTACCGCTGTGAATCGAGCTAAGGCAAGCAGATAGTTTTGAACACTGGCTGCTTATGTATTTTCTCAAATATGTATTTTGGATTATTTTTAACTCAAACAAGTTATGGACTGCAGCTTTAATTACACAGAACATTACTATACATTAAATGAATAAAGTATTCATACCTGAAAAATGTGACAAAGAACTGCACCAAGTCCATGATGCTGCTGTGCTGAGAGAAGGAGATCTATGAAAAAAAAGAAGAAAGGTGGTAGAGATATTCGTAAAATATCACATTAAACCTTTACTGAAGGATGTCCAAATATATTTAACATTGGACATGATATTGTCTCTTAACAGCCTTATAGTCATATTAAAAATAATGGGAAATATAGCTGCGAGCAGCGATGAAGGGCCCAAGCCGGTGGCACCGCAACCCCGGTTCCTTAGTTACCTAAAATCACCAGGGTGGCCATGCCACTGGCTTTGGCCCTTCATCGCGGATCACAGCTATATATATATATATATACTGTATATATACATATATATATGAAGCCGGTGGCACCGCCACCCTGGTGCCTTTAGGTTTATTGTGCACGACATGCAAAATGTAACCCTGCTTTGAATGATGCAAGCTCTACAGCACAGTTTATAGTAAGAAAGAATATAGTAAGAAAGAAAAGTAAGCTGTTACTCTGAGATGGTTTGGGAAACAAACATTCATCATGTCGCATTGGTTTTAGTTACTTGTCCTCGAACAGAGCCCTAATCTGTTTATATTTCAGTTACACATTCTACATTGATTAAAAAAGAAAAATCAAATGTGTTTTTAATTCATACAGAAATAAAATATTTATAATTCAGCTGAGAATAAAGTTAGTTCAAATTTTAAGAAAAACAAATATATGATCTGAAATATAGCACATTCATTTTTAAATTCATTCAGGTTCAATTACCAAAAATACAATCTTAATTTAATTTAAAGCAAATAATAAATCTAAAATATATGGGTTATATCCATATTTTGTAAAAAAAGAAAAAAAAAAGAAAGAAAGATATATATCCAAAAACACAAGGCCTTAAACTTTAACAAGGGTGCAACTCTTATCACTACAACAAACATAGTCACACACACAAGTCAAGTCACTTACATTTTAGATGCAATATTGACTTTTTAGATGCAATATTGACTTTTTTCTGTTTCAGCAGAAAAAATAGTTAAACAAAGATCACAGCGACCCATCGCGCATCTCAAAGCAATGTGTTTTCTCATTACTGAATGATTCAGCATTTTGAATCCATGACTCGTTCATTAAGACGGTCATCTGGCGACACCTTATGGTGATTTAGGGTTATGTTTAAAAGTATCGTTCTTTACAGCGATTTTTAATTGACTCCTGTTAAACCAATCTCGTAACATTATTGTGTAACCGATTTAATTTGGTCAGCCTTACCTAGGGTAACAGCCCTATAGTGCCTTATTATTCTAAATTATTGAATTTATTGATCAAATTTACTAATGAAAAATGAAGCATATTTATTAAGACTATAGGCTGCCCTGCAGATATTAGGCTACAATATGCAGATTTAAATATACCATTTATCAAATAATCTGTTTATTTTTAGGTTACACATTACATTGTTTAAAAAATAAAAATCAAATGTGACCCGCTCTGGCGAAATGAGTCGGAAGTTGCAACCTTCCATTTTAAGATATGGGCCGATTATGTGGAAAAACCATGAAATAACAAAAAAAAAAAAAAAAAAAAAATTTTTTTTTTTGCTAATTTCAAAGAACAGACATTCAAAAATAATCTCACAGGGTTTCGTAGTCGAGATAATTGAGTAAAGGTATTTAAATAACGATTAAAGTTGTCAAAGCTTTAAATTAGCTGAAATAAACATTGCTCTTCTCAACTCCCCTCGTCACCTCTGAGCATTTCCCGGGTATCCCCTGAAACGTTGAACTCACTGGAGGCTTCTAACCTAAACTGCGTGAGTATATTTATCTGCAAGAAGAATATAGCCTATGTAAGGCTGTAACGATCGCGACACTCAGATCCACGAACCTGTGTCGCGGTGTGAGAAGACAGAATCACGACACCGACACGTCCCTTCAACTCCCGAAGTTATCCTTCACGTCCAGACCCAATGCTAGCTACAACATCTTTAAATTACTATTAGTATTATTTGAAGTTAACATTATAAAATACGTAGACTTACACCACAAAACTTAAATTATTACTAAATTTTTTAAAATTGGGCAATTTCAGCATTATGGAGGAGATCCAATTCCCAGATAATTAAATATTTTAATAAATTGGCCTATGTGAACCACACTGCACAAACCAAAAGTAATACTCACCGGATGAAGAAGGGTTGACTCTCTCCAGAACATAAAATCTTTATTTTATTTTCCGTGTTCGCATTTATGAGGAAAAACAATCCGAACGTGGCCGTTCTCTGGAAGCAGCACTAAAACTTTCACATAGCTTAAACATGCAAGCACAAAGCCTTTCTTTAAAGTAAATTTCGTTTTAAAATAATTATCTTAATTTAAATCAATGTTTCATCAACCAATTACTAGGATTTAATAATAAGAAATAAATTGCAGACAATAGGCTAGGCCTAATCACGACGCGGAGACGCGCGGCACGTGAACTGAAGCTTGTCTCATGAACCGAAAGTCAGCGTATAAGGTATCCTCACAGACATATATATTGAAATGTCTACTTTTAAAGACAACCATTCAAAATGAAAGAAAACAGACTGCTCTCTGCTTATGTGGGCTAATCCGTATGAAAACTGAATTTCTCTCTGACTCCTCTTTAATCTTTCTGATTTTAGAACATTTTTGTAAAAGTGACTTTTTAATTATTTATTTAAAAAAAATTTAAAATAAGTTGAGTTTCAGCCTCGTTAAATTGCATTTATATATGTTAATCTATTTGGTCAAATTAAGCTATATAAAATAAATAGTTTATCCCTTAAAATGCTATGGATTTTGAAAGATATCAAAAAAAAAAAAAAAAAAAAAACGGGCAAAAAAACTTTAAAAGCGATTTTCTTAGGTTTTCAATTGGAAAAAAAGGGCAGACGACCAGAATTCAAATCTGTATATCTTTACAACCATTCAAGGTATGACCAAGGTATCATTTGAAAGCTTACAGTGTCCTCTTTCCATTAATATCAAAATCTCAATTTTTAAATTTGGGTCACTGTGACTAATTTTGCTGGATCAGGTCGGTCACAAATGTGTTTTTTATTGTAGTATTATTTTATACAGAAATACATTATAATTATATATAATATACAAAATATAACCGTGGGCGCGATTAAACAGTGTTACAATAAAACTCAACATTGTGTTTTTTTAAAATAAATTCAAATAATACAAATCCCGAAATTGCGCTAATTTTAAAATTAAACTAAAACTCATGGCTGCACAAGCATTCATAACTGTGCGCGCCAACAGCGAGGAACCAGCAGAACAGAGTGAACGTTCATTCTGTTTAGTTCAATCCTACTTAATAGGAATTTATTTAAAATGCTTGCTCTACTCCACAACATTAATGTCTTGTGCGGATATCTGTATTTTGACTTTCGGTTTTAAGTAAGCGATTTAAAAGTTCCCGAGTCCCAGCGGAGTCACACGTTGATTAACCGGTGGGAATATACACAATAGGCCTAACTGATATTGAACACAAGAGGGCAGTATAGCACTACGTATGACTCAGATTATTATTTTTTTTTATGAATTTTACAACAATTCTGGCTGTTTTTGAACGTAAACATAATTCTTAAATGAAAAAAAGGAAAAATTGGGGAAGTTATAATATTTGTATAATTTAATTTAGAAACAAATGATGTATAATTACATTTTTAGAAGATATGAGGCTTTTAGTGTTTACTTTTTTGACATTACTTTAATCTTTTGCCAAAGTTGCACATGCCTACTGGCTAATAAATGTGATGTATCTGTCGAGCTATCTGTATCTATCTGTTTCAAGCAATTTCAAGCATGCTAAGAGTCCCAAAAGTATCAAAAAAGAATGTTAGTTTGATTTGTTGCCACAGCAACAGTATCAAAGATATCAAGAATCCATTCACAGGTCTACATCTGCTGTATTTTTACATTATACAGATGAAGTTTGAAGCAAATCGGTTAAAAATAAGAGGGTGATATCAAAGCATTTTGAAAGTGACACACTTCCTGCTGCCAGTTGGTGGCGCTATAACTTTGACTCACAATAGTCACATCCATGTAATCAGCCTCTTACAGTGAACACACTGCTGAAGTTTCATCAAGATCAGTTAATGTATGCTGAAGTTATAACACACTTCCTGTTTCACGTTTCTCGCCATAATTTTGTTTCCTCGCCACGGCCAAACCGTTCGAGATATCAAAAATCCCCTCGCAAACTTTCATCCTCAATGCCTTGACTTCATGCTGACCGAGTTTCGTGCCGTGTGTTTGAATTCTCTAGGAGGAGTATTGCACATTCCATTGCGAGCGTTTTACAAACAAACCTCAATAGCCGACTTCCTGTTTGGCTGGGGTAAAAAGTAAGAGCGTGAGGTATAGATGAAACGATGAGATCAACATGTGTACTGAGTTTCATATTATTACATGCAAGCGTGTTTGATTTATGGACCAAGTGTTCGGACCCCGTTCCAGGGGGCGCTGTCTAGCCCCCCTGCCACACCCAGGTACCATCTTCAGCCCGGCTCTGATGGCTGTGGGATCTGACCTGTGTGCAAAGTTTCAAGAGTTTTCAAACCCGTTAAGGGCCCCAAAAGCCGCTAAGAGTCTCAAAATCATAAAAAAAAGAATTTTAAAGTTTGATGCGTTGCCACGGCAACAGTATCAAAGATATCAAGAATCCATTCACAGGTCTTCATCTGCTATGTATTTGCATTATACAGATTAAGTTTGAAGCACATCGGGTAAAAATAAAAGGGTGAGTTCAAAGCATTTTGAAAGTGACACACTTCCTGCTACCAGTTGGTGGCACTATAACTTTGACTCACAATAGTCACATCCATGTGATCGTCCTCTTACAGCGAACACACTGCTGAAGTTTCATCAAGATCAGTTAATGTATGCTGAAGTTATAACACACTTCCTGTTTCACGTTTCTCGCCATAATTTCGTTTCCTCGCCATGGCCAAACCGTTCGAGATATCAAAAATCCCCTCGCAAACTTTCATCGTCAATGCCTTGACTTCATGCTGACCGAGTTTCGTGCCGTGTGTTTGAATTCTCTAGGAGTAGTACTTCAAATTCCATTGCGAGTGTTTTATGAACAACCCTAAATAACCGACTTCCTGTTGGGCTGGGGTAAAAAGTAATAGTATGAGGTATATATGTACGATGAGATCTATATGTGCACCGAGTTTCATATTATTACATGCAAGCGTGTTTGATTTATGGACCAAGTTTTCGGACCCCGTTCCAGGGGGCGCTGTCTAGTTCCCCTGCCACGCCCCGGTTACCATCTTCAGCCCGGCTCTGATGGCCGCGGGTTCTGACCCGTGTGCTAAGTTTCAAGAGTTTTTGAGCATGTTAAGGGCCCCAAAAGTGCCCGAATAGTCGTATAAATAATAATAATAATAATAATAATAATAATAATAATAATAATCCTAAGGAAAACAATAGGGCCTTCGCCCTTTCAGGGCTTGGGCCCTAAATATGTGGTTTGTGTAACAAACAAAACACATCAGTTTCCAGTGCATTGGAAATCAACTTAATTCAACAAATGTTTTAATCACCAAATGGCTTTACATTTAAAGAGGGAAAAATAAACATGCTGGGCTAGGTGACAAAAAAATAAAATACTGTTAAATCATGTTTCTAACAAACAGATGGCCTATAATAAACTTGTATATAACAGATGACATATAATTTAATCAAGTGTTCATGTTGTTGATCTAATTTAACTTGAATTTGTTGTGCAACGTACTCTGCAAACTTTCTGTAGAATAATAAATCCTTCTAATCAAAATAATTTTGACTTGACATGCAAGAAGTTTTATTATATATTCACGGCATATTAATTTCTACAACTTGGCAAGTTTTCTTAGAAAACAAGCAGCATGAATTTTCCCCACACATAATATGTCAAGTTCATTTCCCAACCCTAAATATTCTAAAAGACTCAAAGGTTCAGAGAATTTTTTTTTTAATACAAAGAATAGCTTATAACCCACACAATGGAAATCAATTAAAAGTAAGCTAATTATGCAGTAAAACAATTATTTATATTGTTACTAAAACACTAAGCAATTAAAACTAACAGTGTACAATATCGAAGCTGCTAAATTTTACTCCAACTAACATAACTGAAATGCAAAGGGCTACTTATGTCCTGAATAACTATGATTGCATTGTAAACAAAACAATATCCTTAGATCAATTTAGTAATGCTTGAATATCAAAATAAAGATTTACTTTATCATAAGTAACATTAATAGTTGTGGCTGCACATGAGAAAAAAAAAAGAGCATGAGATGAGGCCGCTACAATGCAACTATGACCATGGATTAACACACATACACAGATAACCACGTCAAAATTCATTTTCACATTGCATGACAGTTACAAATACAGCTTCAAACCTGTAAATAGGCAATTAAATATACATGTATATAAGAAAAATATCAGTTTTGATTATATTTATTCCATTGAACGTGTCCCAGAGCCACTGAGAATGCAAGTCTGTGATGGTTTAATTCATTAAAAAAAAATAATAAAAAAAAATACACAAAGTACCACGTACCGATACATAACTGTAGATAGTGTTTGAAATCACTGGGGTTCAGTAGATTAACATTTCTCCCTGTCTTTCCTTCCGTAAGCTGTACAATAACCACAGTCTGTTATATAAAATGCATTTGATTTCTCAGCTGTTGCAGTCAGACCCACAAATAAGATCCTTGGTTCCTGTCCATTCGCTGATTACTTTAGCTACATGACCGAATTATTTGCCTTTTCAATATCCGAGGCCACTCACATCGATTGCTTATGAGAATCCAATACATAATTCTCCCAACTAAACCTATCTAAATCTTATCCGCACTCCATCTCCATCTAAAAATCGACCACCTGATAAAAGAAAATGTCATTTTATGATTGATTTGTAAATGTCAGATGTTATCAGAGTGATTTATTTTTCAAGAAGTGGCGAGCTTTAAAAGTTCAGGCGACAAAGTGTGTTTACTTAGTTTGAATGAGTTTATTTTTCTTAGAGGACACGCTATTATCGAAAGCAAAAACAGAGCCAGGTATAGCGTGGCAATTACGCACACACATACAGACGTTACTCCTGGAAAAATTTTGCATGACCAATGATCATGAAAACACTCTAAACAATGCTGGGTGGTTTTAACCCAAATTGGGGTCAAATATGGACAAACCCAAATATGTTGGGTTTAAAATGTCATTTAAAATTTTAACCCAACTTCAACTTTCACTTTACACTGTACATTTTTTTAATGGCATTTTTAAACCAAAATTTGGGTTTGTCCATAATTGACCCAAATTTGGGTTGAATAACCCAGCATTTTTTTAAAGTGCAGTAACTAGCATCTGTGAGATATTTCCACACGTCATAAACCTGCTGTTATTTTTGGATGAAAGAAAGAAGCATTAGGTTAGATGGAGAAGAGTGGATAGGGAGGTGTGTGTGCATGCAGGTGGAAGTGAGGGGGTTGGTCAGCCCTTGAGTGATTTACTGGCATTTGCTTTTTGCAGTGAAAGTGCATGACAATCAAAAACTGAAAGAAAGAAAGTGTTGAGAAAAGCTGATTTCTCTTGCCAGAGGGACTGGCCATTAAGCGGGCCGAGCTAGTGGCTGGAGCTGGTACTTTTACTGAAGTGCTCTCGTCTTCTACCCACTCCTAATTTTTAGCCTTTTACTGTAAACATCATGTTGGCTTGAGAGCGGTAACACACAAATTGAGACATCACCATTAGCAAATCCTTAAAGGTACAGATGTTTTGTTTTTGTTTTTAACAAAAAAAAAAAAAAATTAATAGTGCTTTTGAGATATATGGTTAAATAATGCTATATGCACAGGAGATGAAGACTCATAAAATGAGTTTTATTGTACATAGAAGTTAGCCGCCCTCTAATGGGTAGCTCCATTACGGTGCACACAACCATATTTCTCATGACTGAATTGCTGAAATGTTGTGTTGCAGGGTTTTACCAATATCTGATTATTTATCAAATTGTGTTTAATGGAATCTAATTGATCTCCCAAAAGGAATCATTTGAAACCATTCTCTTTTCTTCACATCTAATTTCTACTGACTTTACTGAAGTAAAGAAGTATTACAGTTAACATAACTTCCCATGTAAAATGAAAGATGCAATGAAATCTGAATATGCAAGTGTAGTCTGGCTAAAAAAAATCAGATATGAAACATGTTAATACTGGTTGTAGAAGGGTTCTATAATACTGTAAGTTTGGGCTCAGTACAGTTATTATTATAATTGCAAAGAAATTAATACATTTATTCCACAAAGATAAATTAAATAGATAAACAGTGAGAGTAAAGATTTTACATACAGTATATATATATATATATATATATATATATATAATATATATATATATTTGAAATATACATATATATACATACATATATATATATATATATATATATATATATATACATATATATATATATATATATATATATATATACATACATTTACACATACATACACACACACACACACATATATATATATATATATATATATATATATATATATATATACACATACATTTACACATACATATATATATATATATTTAATGATCATTTTTATCAAGCTTGTATATTTAAGTTCAGTGATTTCACTTAAATGGCAATGATAATTACCTATTAATTGTTATTTAAGTGAAATTACTGAACTTAAATATACAAGTTTGATAAAAATCATCATTAAAGAAAAAAATTTCAAATGGCATTTAGAGGCTTTTGCATCTTAACTCTTCATATACTATATATATATATATATATATATATATATATATATTTCAAATATATATATATATATATATATATATATATATATATATATTTCAAATATATATATATATATATATATATATATATATATATATTTCAAATATATATATATATCAAATAAATACAAATAAAACTAGATGGTGCAGGATAATAGGTCCTTATATTAACTCAACCTGCTGTAAACATCATTCTCTATAGGACACAGTTGATTGGTTCCTCAATCAGTAGCAAATGAGCTTGCATGCTCAACCTTCAATACTTGGGCTGAATCCCAATTCACCCCTTGGCCCTACCCCTTGTTTTCGAGTGTACCCTTACAAGGGCCAAGGGGTTGAAATATTCCCCTACGAAATGGTACAACCCTTCATGAACCCGATACGTCATCAGTCGCCGGCGATGGCTCTGCCGTTACAGAGTTTGCACAGGATTTCTCCATGACAACAACTGACAATCAGTGCAGCTGCTCTTAACTTTGAATAAACATGATGATTATAACATCCCGTCCTCGAAATGTATGTCTTTTCTGATCGGAAAGGTAATTTATCATACCATTTCTTAATTTAAACGACTATAGTGTTATTATAAGAGTAAATAAAGTGCGTGGTGGAATCATCTGGCGTTAAATTTAAATATTTAACCGTTTGCATTCCATGAACTTTTCTCTTAGCCCTCCGTTTGGAGTGTGCCTCTGAAAAATCTCCGTTTCGAGGGCTATGTAGCCCTACCCCTTCGCCCTACCCATCGATCTCAACAAGAATCTGGACACCCTACCCCTAGACGTGAATGCGCAAAACGGAGGGGTAGGGCTAAGGGGTAGGGCCAAGGGGTGAATTGGGATTGAGCCTTGGTTAGCATTTGCTGTAGCAGTGCAGCACACTTTCAGAACCCTCCATCCTCCCCAGCGCCACCTGTATGGATCTGCTACGGGTAATTTCATGTGTGCTATAGTGTACAGCAGCAGCATGTCTTGCTTGCTCACAGCAGCGTGTCATGAATGCATTGACAGTAGCAAGTTCTGTACTTGCTCCGCAGCACCAGCAGCAGTAATAACCAACAACAACAGCAGCGTAGCAGATCTATTCCGAAAAGACTATCAACATTGTCATATCCATTACCATGCCAAACAGTCAGAGATGTCATTACAGAAATGTGGTTCTTTTGAACTGTTAATCAAAGAATTCTAAAAAAAAAAAAAAAAATTTATTACAGTTTCCACAAATACTGTATACTAAGCAGCCTAACTGTTTCAACATTGATAATAGATTGATAAAATAAGGAATGTTTATTGAGCACTAAATCAGCATATCTGAATGATTTATGAAGGATCATGAAACTGAAGACGGAGAAAAGGCTTATAAAAATTCAGCGTTGTCATCACAGGAATAAATGATTTTTTTATTAAAACAGAAAACCGTCATTTTAAATTGTAATTTTTTTACAGTACTACTTTTTTTTAATCAAATAAATGGAGCCTTGGTGAAAATAAGATAATATAGTATAATATATATCAAAAAATATAGTCCTAGCTGTTCCTAAACCATGGCAGACATACTGTATCCTTTTTGATGGCTTGCTGTCTCTTTGTCAATTAAAATAATAAAAACCCTAACAAGCTCTGAGTTTTTCATGATGTCTTTATCTGCCGTCAGCATTTTTCTTTCCATCTCACTTCAGCTTCTAGCTAATAACCCTGACTTCTCCAACTCCTTTAAAGAGCTCTTTGAGGATATAAAAGGACATTAAGGGTATGCTAGCTAGCAGATTCCCAGCTCTTGCATTTTCCCAGACATTGTAAATGTGAGATATCTACAGAAGAGATTTAACAACCTAAAAATGGTGATACATGGTCAGGGCAGGGTCAGGAGTTTAGGCCCAAAGTCGACTAAAGCAAAACTCTGGCTCGTAGGGCCATTTCAGCTGCCCTCGCAGTAGCTACAGCATCAGATTGTAATGAAGATGGGTGAGGAGAGGTAGAAGGGAGTGTTTTTTTAGCACAAACTCTATCATACTGTCTTTTTTGTGATTTATTTACACTGATTAAGCTATAATTTACCACACAGAGTTGAACCACAAATCATCCAGTTGCATATAGAGAATGTATATTAACTTGACATGACGGCAAAAGAATTTAGTGAAATGTTAGGCTACTAAACTAAAAGCGTGCTGGACTATAAAGGAAGTTTGTGGAACACTGTGCCAGAAGTCAGGGATGGCATAAGCATTAGCATAATTTATCTTTTAACTGGATAAAAGTGTGATGATATCCAAGGCCAACTTGTACTAAATGTATTGATTTCATTTTGCATTAGCATCCAATTATCCAAAAAATGCTACCTTACACATCTAATTTACATTTAGCTGCAGTCCAAAGTAACGTGGAAGAAAAGTTTGGAATGAAAAACACCATAGAGATCACTTTTATGATACTTTAAATCTGTCAAAAATATTTCTGCTAATGTACTAAAATGGAGCTCCGCTTGCAAAGACCTTGTGCATATTACAATATTGACGATAACCGCAAATTTAACAATTTAGTGTCTTGTTTTCTGTCATGTTGTTGGCTTAATGCTAAACACTTTACACCAATTGCAGACTATGGGCATCAATCAGAATCTATGATCTCATATTGTACGAAGATCAAATGCTTGAAAAGATGTCAAAAATGTCAACTACAAAATTATAATCATCATCATAATAATAAAGTAAAAATCTGGATGAGACTGACTGAGGGGCCATGTGTTTGTGTATTAGAAGTACTAATGCAAAATTAAACTGGGAAGCAGAGTTCAGAAGCAAATTGATCATCTAGAACGATCTGACATCTAGAAGAAAAAAAACAGTACACCACAACACCATCATTGTACAGAGATTAGAGGCTAAGTGATTATTGAGTGCATGTGCTTTTTAAAGTTCAATACCACCTTTGAGCACCAAGAACCCTGAGGTTAAGCAAAACAGAGTCAGGGCGAATAAGAGGGTCTGTGAGGCCTGAAGATAAAAGCAAAGAGAGCTGTTAAAGTCAACTACAACACTTCTCTGAGAAGAATATCAAGAGCTGAGGTGAGGACAGGACACTGCTAACCTCAGCACTGGTCACTGTTGCAAACATGCTGTTTGTGTTTGAGTGCAAGGGAAGGGATAAAAATAGATGTTCCTGTACTTTTCCCAAGAATATTAAAAGTGTTATAAAAAGTTCTGAACTGGATGTGTGGGATAAAGGGATATGAGAGAGAGAGAGAGAGAGAGAGAGAGAGAGAGAGAGAGAGAGAGAGAGAGAGAGAGAGAGAGAGAGAGAGAGAATGAAGAAGATTGGCAGTTCTGCAGATGGTACATTAACATATTCATGGCAGAACCTAATGACTGCAGTAAGATATTAGTTGAATATTATGCACACCTACAATATTCAAATGAGCATCGTATTTATAATCAGTCACATGCAAAGATGTAGCTCATCTGAGGTGGAACTCACTAATCGTATGCTTGTATGACATGTGTTGCTAAATCATACAAATTCACAATAAACATCTGGCATCAAATCATACCAAAATGTCAGGTTTTGGTAATCTAAGGCCTTGCATCTGCTTTTATATTTTTTTGACAATACTGCTGATGCAAAAACCTAAAATATTGTAAGAAATCTGTACTAAAATATTGTGATCCAAAATTACACAGATTGAACACTTACTGCAGAACAAATAATTGAATAAAGTAACAGTTTTATTATGGATGGTATGGTTTAAATTTACAATATATATATACACTCACCGGCCACTTTATTAGGTACCCCATGCTAGTAACGGGTTGGACCCCCTTTTGCCTTCAGAACTGCCTCAATTCTTCGTGGCATAGATTCAACAAGGTGCTGGAAGCATTCCTCAGGGAGTTTGGTCCATATTGACATGATGGCATCACACAGTTGCCGCAGATTTGTCGGCTGCACATCCATGATGCGAATCTCCCGTTCCACCACATCCCAAAGATGCTCTATTGGATTGAGATCTGGTGACTGTGGAGGCCATTTGAGTACAGCGAACTCATTGTCATGTTCAAGAAACCAGTCTGAGATGATTCCAGCTTTATGACATGGCGCATTATCCTGCTGAAAGTAGCCATCAGAAGTTGGGTACATTGTGGTCATAAAGGGATGGACATGGTCAGCAACAATACTCAGGTAGGCTGTGGCGTTGCAACGATGCTCAATTGGTACCAAGGGGCCCAAAGAGTGCCAAGAAAATATTCCCCACACCATGACACCACCACCACCAGCCTGAACTGTTGATACAAGGCAGGATGGATCCATGCTTTCATGTTGTAGACGCCAAATTCTGACCCTACCATCCGAATGTCGCAGCAGAAATCGAGACTCATCAGACCAGGCAACGTTTTTCCAATCTTCTATTGTCCAATTTCGATGAGCTTGTGCAAATTGTAGCCTCAGTTTCCTGTTCTTAGCTGAAAGGAGTGGCACCCGGTGTGGTCTTCTGCTGCTGTAGCCCATCTGCCTCAAAGTTCGACGTACTGTGCGTTCAGAGATGCTCTTCTGCCCACCTTGGTTGTAACGGGTGGTTATTTGAGTCACTGTTGCCCTTCTATCAGCTCGAACCAGTCTGGCCATTCTCCTCTGACCTCTGGCATCAACAAGGCATTTCCGCCCACAGAACTGCCGCTCACTGGATGTTTTTTTCTTTTCCGGACCATTCTCTGTAAACCCTAGAGATGGTTGTGCGTGAAAATCCCAGTAGATTAGCAGTTTCTGAAATACTCAGACCAGCCCTTCTGGCACCAACAATCATGCCACGTTCAAAGTCACTCAAATCACCTTTCTTCCCCATACTGATGCTCGGTTTGAACTGCAGGAGATTGTCTTGACCATGTCTACATGCCTAAATGCACTGAGTTGCCGCCATGTGATTGGCTGCTTAGAAATTAAGTGTTAACGAGCAGTTGGACAGGTGTACCTAATAAAGTGGCCGGTGAGTGTATATATATATATATATATATATATATATATATATATATATATGGTACTGATCAAATAAAGCAAATATGTTATTTCTGCCCTGTCAGTATTGACATTAGCACCAGATTTTCTCTTTTTTTTCCCCTATTCTCTCTCCATATGTTAAAGGAGAGAACAAGTGAGAACAGACACGGCAAATGAAGTAATCTTTGCTGTCGTGGCTTTCTCGTATTGTGGAACACTGAGCACTTAGCTTTACCTATTCTCTTTCATCGCTATGAAAACCAATCTGCTGTGATAAAGCCATCAACCGATATGGCACCGCTGTGTTTCTGGCTAACCGTTTCAATTTACCCGTTATCCAAAGAGACTCGCTCATGTCGGAGATAGACATAGGTTGAGGTAGACCACAAACTGTCTGTCAGAAATGAGATTACTAAAGGCATTCTATTTAATGATGTCTACTGGACTGAGGAAAATAAGAGATGTGTGTGGAGAAAATCAAATCACTCCCCATTCCTTGGTCCAGAATGGCTGCGACAAGATGGCCATACAACACAGAAATCTATCTAATGCAGCAGCTCTGCTTCTGCCCACAATGAGACTATCATTAGAGCAGAATATTATAAATACCTTTAAATTTACTTTAATGGGGGTTTATGTGCGATAAACGTCCGTATTGTGTAAAAACAGGTTGTATTGCTTCCGGCTCATGTCTTGTGCCTTGTTAAATATAGAGATGTTTTACTCTGGAGCAAGCAAAGATAAGCATAAACCCATATCCATCCATCGCATATGCAGATTAGAGTCTAAACGTTTTTATATTTCTTCTAAATCACAAACATTTAGATATTTAAATTGAATAAAATGGCAACAATAACAGGAGCTGGGTTAGCTGATTACCATAAAAGTCCATTTGCCCATCAGTTCAATTTGCAGTTAACATGTTCTCAGACAAGTGACGTTCAGAATAAAGCCTATTAATTGATCTTTTTTGAGATAATCCTCGTCACAAAAATGAAGGAAGAAAACTGAGAATACAACAGAGGTGCATCAATAGTCTTAGTCTCAGAGATGCCCACGGAAAACTCCCACTTCTTCTCCCCTGTGGCTGTTCACTTTACTTATTGGTCAAACTGTCTATATCTTCTAAATGGACAGTTCTTTTCCAGAGTAAACTGCAAACTGGATTTTGTCAGTTAGATAAGACACTTAAGATGGTGACACCACTGATGTTGCATATAATGATTATGTAAACAGAAATTCATCATTATGGTTTTATATGGTATCAGCTATTGGCATAATCCAATTGTTGACAATAAATGAAAGTGGAGTCATTAGTCTTCTTCTGAACGACATTAAACTTGATTAACTTGTGATTAAAACCAACCCAAAACAAGATATTAAACTTCAACAGAATATCAAGTTAACTAAATATTCTGCTCATTTGCAAGCACTAAATAAAGGGGCGAGTGGCGCAGCTCTTTGTAGAAGTGTACTGAAAAATAGTGGAGGGGTAAGGTATAGGACCATGGTGACAAACTAAATATAAGTCTGTTCCACAAGGATAGGCAAATCCCCATGAGCTCTGCCCCCCAAACCAGCCCTCAGCTCTAAGCTGATGTCATCCTGAGACTGGAGTGATAACCCTGGGGGAGCAGAGCGAGGGCAGGAAATGCTGTCATCACCAGGGTTGCCTTTCCCAAGCCGAGCAGATGAGCATTACACATGACTATCCTGATTTTCCTACTGTTACTCATTAATGAGTCTGAAGGACCGGGCGTATTTGATCTGGATTAAACCTGATAACCAGGTTACCTTACATCATGAGCACAGATTTGTGATTAATAGGAAGAGATATAAATAATGGCAAGCATTAATGCAAACCGCATGTGCAAATAGTGCTGGGAATATGTGATTAATCCTTTTTAGATAACACAGTAACATATTCAGTTTTTTAAAGGTCTATTGGTTTAGGAAATGTGAGTTATGTAAAAGCATCGAAATGTTACAGTAAATGTAAACTCTTTAGGGCTGAGGGCTCCATAGAAATGGTTGTGTAAATAGAACAGTCTTGCTGTCTTAAATATTATTTCTTTAAATTGAAATAATATAATATGATACTGTTCAAGAATTACTGTATTATTTTATTTTTAAATATTTCAAAATGTAATGGCAAAGCTGAATTGTCAGCAGCCATTGTTGGCACTCATAATATGCTTATTTGGGGCTCAAGAAACATATTTCAATGTTGAAAACACGTGCAGCCTAATATTTTGTGAATTGTTTGAGTGAAAAAAACTGTATTTATTTGAAATAAGATCATTTGTAACATTATCAATGTCTTTAATGACACATTTGATCAATTTAATGCATTTTTTTAACAATGTATGCATCTGCTTATTTGATTGAACTGGTGTGATCAACTCTTACAGACTGAACATGGGGTGAGATCTGTAATAAATGGAGAATCTCTGCCAGTGTCTGACATAAAATAGATAAAGAGAGTGAAAGGAGTGAGTGACTGCTAGAGAGTGACTGCAGGCAGTGGAAAAGTGAAGACTGATGGTGATGAATGCAGCACACAACTCCAACTGTGATACCAATCACTAGTATGTGTCAGCAGCTCTCTTCAGCCACCGGGCTGACAGCAGCCTCTCATGCTTGTTTCTTCCTGTGTGTGTGTGTGTCTGCACATTGCCTGTGAAAGGGACACTACAGTCTTGACCTACACTATTAAACCACATGAAGTAGTATGTGACATAAAATGCTCTTTGTATGAGATATACTCGAGACCACGCACAACCTTGACTGACAGGCGTGAGCACACATGGGCCACAAGACACGATAAGTATAATAGAAAACACATTCAGAGTCTTAGTCGGTCAATCTTTCAGTCTCACTTTGTATGAACAATATGAGCTTTTCATGAGCAAATATTGAAAGTCACTGAGATGAAAGTAAGCGCAGCTTCGTCTCTTTCTCTACTCGATAAAAGAGCCATTTAAAAGGAAGACGCAACATCGCTCACTGCGGCTGACAGGAGGAAATATTATTTTCTCTTTATGCACCAAATAGGCCAATAAATCGGAGGGATAGATGATTTCATTTTGAAAGCAGTTTGATTGGATGTCCATCAGACGTGATGAAGGTCAGGGCCAGAGGAGCAGTTCTTCTCAGGTTACTCAGATCAGTCTATAGATGACTGTGGTACTGGGCTCCTGATAAGGACAATTAAGGGCTCGTGTTACAATCTCATCTATATGTGGGTATGGTAAAACTGCATTAATGGGAATTCACAGCCACAATCAATACATGACTGATACTAATAGGCCACAGTGCAGTTGCACTCTCACACAGGGCATAGCAGGATCTGACTGAGGGTTGCTGGGAAGACTGATGACTGTGTTGGCTTACTCAGCGGCCCGATTACAAGCAGCACCACCTGTTCTGGCCAAAACCATTACATTTAATATGTAAGGCAGAACGGGAATGGAACAGCAGAGCTTCTACACTTTTTGAGGGATATAGTGTACCATTTAAATATTTGGGGTCAGTAAGAATTTTAAAGAAATATAAATTAGTTATTTTATTTAGTAAGAATAGAATAAATTGATCAAAAATATGAAAAATATTAAGCAGAACTATTTTTTTTTCAACATTGAAAATAAGAGGAAATGTTTCTTGAGCAACCAATCAGCATATTAGAATAATTTTTGAAGGATCATGTGGCACTAAAACTGGAGAAAATGAAGCTGAAAATTCAAAATATGTTGATCCAGGACAAAATATGTTGATTAATTGGCAAAATCACGGTGACCCTGCTTGCTCAATGCTAATCACGGCTACATTTTATGTCATATGAATAGATCTAAATACTTTAAAAACTTCTCACGATTCGTTAATCTTGATAGCTGTAATAGTAAAAATGTATAATAGCTGTACTAAAAGTATTTGAGAGAGTTTCACATGTAATATGTAGCTATTTCATATGCAAGCATGTCAGCCAATCACAGCAGTGGCCAGTTCAACTGAATCCCACAGCAGACACACTCCTTCAATCAGAGGCTAAAATCAGGCTAGGAAAAATGGCTTTTATTTCTAAATTATGACTATTTTTAGACTATTTTTTTGACTATTTCTGGCAACCCAGGAAACATTATAAAATAACCCTATGTCAGGTGACCTTTAAACCCGATTTATCAAATTATCTAAACAGAGAATGCAATGGACACTGGCGTACCCGAGTATTTAAACATTTTCTTTAGTTCATAGATGAGAATGCTGAGAGAATGAAGATATTTAGTACAGTTTGTCAGCACTTTTATAAAAGAACTCCAAAATAATTGATGAGCACGAAGCGGACTCATGGATCATTAAACATATTATTTTTGCATAACACAATTCATAATAGTTTATACTCGGTGCCCTATTTATACACGAGGGCTTAGAGAGCTTGACTTGAAATCAAAAACAAATTTCATGGATGATATTTACAGTAATTTGTTGTTGTGGTCCATTATGATGAAGATACTGATGATCATGATGCTGTTTTGATTAAAATCTGAACAAAAATGTAACAACTTTAACAAATTTACTGTATATAATATATCAAAATAAAAAGCTCATCCGTCAACAGTTTGGCATAAGAAGAAAAGCAGCAACTCAACTTTTAACTATATTCAAACATATATAAAAAAAAAATCCATCCATGTATATCTAATAAGCCATTTTGTGCGTATTAATCCAATTTGTACATGTACTATCAGCATATAAATAGGTTGTATGCACTTTTTTGGACTTAATAAATAAGAATAGGCTGTTTTGGGCTGGACTAAATTAGGTTGAGGTAATAGAAATCAGGCATATGATCTTACCTGTATTTTGATTGGCCATGAAAAGTTGCTGACATAAACATGGAAAGTGATGTTGGGATTTGCAAGGAAGGAGAAAGTCTCACAGGAGAAGCTGTCTCTGTACTCTTTGATGTTAGTCTTGGACACTATGGGGAATTCCTCCCCTGAGATCGTACCCGCTGCAGAGACACAAAACACAGAGTCAGCAAAGTGCACGTCAGCCAACAACAACAACTGCATACAAAATCCTCTGCATAATTAAAAATGACATAAATATTCTGATCAACCCTGAATAACATCTGAATAATGCTATTCTAAGAAGCTGTACTCAAATGCCAACCAATAGTGAAAGTAATAGGGAAAACACCTAGACACTTCTAAGAGCTTCTCAAAGGGTTTGCACAAATTTAAGAGTTAATAGTGAATACATGGTCTATCACAATACAGTAAATCTCCAAGCAGAAATGAACATGAACATCAGTCAGTCTATATTGATGTTTCCCAGATGACCAATACAGAGACTGTTCCATTAAGTTTGACAGCATAAAAAATGATTTCTTTTAGTTAATGGCAATTCATCACAATGCAAAATCTGACTTTTCCATTAACCACTCTTTTGAGCTCAGTGTTTAAATATTACTATAAATAAGTTTTCATGACAATGACACTTACACTCGAACACTATCTGTACTATTCTAGTGACCATTGGGAGTCTGATTTATCTGCGCCTACGGGACGATCTTTAACACATATCTGCTTGTCCAAGAGGTTTATTCAACAGCAACAAAACGAAAATCTATTTCGCTTACGCATTTGCTCTGTGCAAGAGAAATGTCTGTTTATCTTAATTAAAATCAAAAAGCATTTTACGAATGCCTTGACAATCAACTCACATAGGACTCCTATAGCTGTACTCACATAGACTCCAATACCAATGGACTCCTATACATGCTATGTTCAGCCAGAACTATTTTACAAAGAAATTATGTCTTTTGGGACTTCTTTTGTATTTTATTCTGAAATATTACATGAAATACTTTACCTGTTGAGCCTATAGACCACGTTATGTTGATGTTGAAATTGTTAGACGCATTAATTGACATATCGAGATTCTTGTTGGTCTGAAAAACAAACATGAAGACAAAAAAAATTAATAGCTGGTAATAAAGATTTTACAATATTTGTTTTACCATATGTACAATAATGTGGACTGCTTTTTTATTATTTATAAAATAAATAAAATGCGTTACAATATAATGCCACAAAAAATATTTAATTCTCATAATAATTCTTGATTGTTTCAAAATTTCAAACCAAACATCAGGTTATTGGATAACCGAGTTATGCCAAATAGCACTTTTGCATTCATTCATTCATTCAAAAAAAAAAAACAGCTTATTTTAGGAAGCTTTTCATATTGCATTTGTTACGGACACAAAATGTGGAACTTTTTTGGAAACACAAAAT
Organism: Pimephales promelas; assembly: GCF_016745375.1. The sequence goes on along the minus strand of NW_024121177.1, from coordinate 11,424,023 downwards.
AAGTTCAAAATAAAATACAACCTGTTGCAAAGAGATGATGCAAACTCACTGACCTCTTCCGGAGTCGCCATGAAGTTAATAGCTGAGTAATGCTGATCGTCCTCCTGAAGCAGACTAAAGGTGAACTGGTAGTCTATCAGAAGATTATCTATTAAGGTGGGAGAAAAACAAAAACAAAACATGAATTGTATTTAGAATTTATGTCCAAGTGTTTCAGCATAAACATCATGAGAATAACATAAGAAAGTGATAGCTTGGCAAAAATTCTTCATGTTCACGTCATGTTGAAATCACAACATCATGGCAATCACAGCTAATCTTCAAAGTTCAACACAAACTTTCGTTGGGAAAGAGAAGCAGTTGTGTGATAAAGGACTTTTTGACAGCTCACATCTGCACGAGCAACTAAAGGTCACCTTGTCCGATCCAATTTTGAAGACGGCATATGATTAAATAGCAACAGACAGAGGAAGGCTGAGAACTGATTTGATTGTCCAGCGGGTCAAAATTAATATCAACTCTGCTGATGATAGAAAATACTGAACTTTCATTGACATTATTCTGGTCTCTAGTTATCATTTATGACCTTTTATAAATCAACAAAATTTTGTATAAATTTAAAGCACTGAAAGTGCCACTATTATGCTATTTTGAATATTACTTTTCATGTATTGTGTAATACAACTGTTTGCGAATGCAAAAGGTCTGCAATGTCTTAAAGATAAAAGTGCATGACAAACGTTTACGTAACAATGTAACACCTTTGCATAGTGCCAAACAAAGTTCTTCATTGGCTGCCCGTGAACGTCATCTATTTTGACCCGCTGTCCGCCAGATAGAGCATATCACAAGAGCACGCGTCAGAGAGCTTAAAAAGGATTAGTTCACTTTTCAAAAAACTTTTGCTGATAATTTACTCACCCCCATGCCATTCAAGATGTCCATGTCTTTCTTCAGTCGAAAAGAAATTAAGGTTTTTGATGAAAACATTCCAGCATTTTTCTCCATATAATGCACTTCAGTGGGAACCAAATGGTTCAAGGTCCAAAAGACACTTTCAGTACAAACTGCAAACTGTTCAAAGGGCTTTAAACGATTCCAGATGATGAATAAGGGTCTTATCTAGTGAAAAGTTTACATTTTATAAGCTCAAATGGTCGCCTTGCTCTGTTCTGTGACGAATGTTCGTGACTCTCCTGTTCGAACTCGTTCATCAAAATGAACGATTTTTTTTCCGAGTCAATTCGTTCGTTTAAATAACCAAATGACTCGGAAAAAAGATTTGTTCATTTTGATGAACGAGTTCGAACAGGAGAGTCACGAACATGCGTCACAGAACAGAGCAAGTCGAGCATTTGAGCTTATAAAACTTACACTTTGTTATTTATTTATTAAATGAGCGATCGTTTCGCTTGATAAGACCCTTATTCATCGCCTGGAATCGTTTAAAGCCCTTTGAACAGTTTGCAGTTTCTACTGAAAGTGTCTTTTGGACTTTGAACCGTTTGGTTTCCATTGAAGTCCATTATATGGAGAAAAATGCTGGAATGTTTATCAAAAACCTTAGTTTCTTTTCGACTGAAGAAAGAATGACATGGACATCTTGGATGACACGGGGGTGAGTAAATTATCAACAAAAGTTTTTTTTTCAAAAAGTGAACTACTCCTTTAAAGTGATATTGATGGTCTCGGGTCGGGCTGGGTTTGAACACCACGGGCCAGGCCCGGGTTAGAGCTGGAGCAGGGCTCTAACTGAATCTTGAACAAATCGGGGTTTTTTTAGACTCTTTGAGAAATTAGATTATGTACAATGTATATTATGAGAAAATCAAAGTGTTTTTTTTTTAACCTGTAAAATTCTGGCAAAACCTGGCATTCTTTTGCATGTATGTGTGATTAGAGTTCAATTTATTGCAACTGGGCTGTTAATCTAACTCATCATGACCCTGAGCACACATCGTTAACCTTAAACATCAATTTCAAACCTCAAATGAGCAGCTGCAATCTAACAAACAGAGTCTGACTGTCTCTGACCCCTGGCCGATCCAAGAAAAACTTCCAGGCCTTATTCAAAAGATGTTTATCTCTACATATCTGCAAATGACGTAACAGATGCACACTAAACCATAGAAGATTGGGGGATGTTCACAGAAAGCGAGCGAAACTAAAGCATATTAGGTTCAACAAATAGCCGTGTTCATTCCGCAACCACAGAGAGATGGAGAATTAGCGCAGATCAGATCAAAGCGTCCGTCTTGAGCTTATCTCTTCCTCTGACCACTCAGTACCCTCCGTTGTCACAGAAATAGAACGATTATTGCTAGCTTTTCCTCTCCTTGTTTTGCCCCAGGTACACAGCAAAGCTATGTTTATCCCATAAGGCTCTTTGCCAAACTTCAGAGAGGTTTTCTATTCCATGAAGGGGAAAAATAAAAGCAGAAAATCAAAGAGGGAGATCAACAGGCTGTTTTGCGTTATGGGATATAGTACAAGTAGTTATATCTATGGGGCTTGAGGACACTTAAAGCTATATATTGCCCACACTCTTACATTTCCTGCTGTGACGATATTAATACTTTTGAGTGTGCATCTGTGTTCGCTTGCATGACTGCACGTATTTATATGTGTGCATGAGTGAATGCGTTTCAAGGGGTTCACAGCACAATGCAAATATGAAATGAACATAAATAACAATATTCTGTGTAATGTTTTCACTGCTTCAAACATTTTTGCTGTAATTTAGTTATAATAAGCCAATTAATTGCACAAATTTAGCCAGTAAATTAAATTCCCCTTAGAGTGAAATCAGTAAACACTAAATAATGTTGTTATCGAACGAAATTGTATGAAAACACGTGCTACTATTCTATTTCAGAGGAATGAAATTATTAACATATGAGGTTATTAACCTTTCTTGAACTCGAGAATATTTTCACAATCATCTGATAGAATTAAACAAACATAAGAAGCCAAAAGGGGACGTTCCGATTACAACCGACAACAACATCATCATCATCATCGTCGTCTTATGACGTGCTCGGGTTGCGAAATGCACACATTTATTTACAATGCATAATTCAATAAAGCATTACAGGAATCTCAAATAGTCTCATCAAGCCAAAGTGCATTTTCCTCTAAGCATCCAGCAGAACACATTTCATTTCCAAGTTCAGAGACCTGAAATGAAGCCATAACAGAAAGCCATCCCTGACAAACAGGATCTAGGTATTTTATTTAATGTCTTATACCATAAACGTTATCATCCTCAATTCTGGAACACCTTGCTGGCAGTAATGAGAACTGCAGAGAGGTAGGGACATCTGGAGTCATCTTTTGTAGAAACAGGAAAGAAAATGGCACACTGCCTTAAATATTAAGTTCACATGGTCACACAGTCCTTTTGAATGCTAAAGACAAACAAGTATGCATAACAAAAGCACATGATTTAGCTAACCATATTATATGTTCATGTTTACAAATTTAGAAATAATGATATAGCTAAACGTTTTTTGATCATGTGTATTAAAAGGCATCGTCTAAATTAAACTCAGAGTGCATGTCTGGAACAGCTACAACTTACTGTGTATGTATGACATAACATTTCTGTTTGGTAAACCGCTTGAATTCACTTTGCTTGAATATTATCTTTGAGGTGTGACAAAAAAAAATCTGAATATAATAATCAACCGGCATTTCCACTATGCAAGATTAACACTCGACAGTTTGCAGTACGGTGACATTTGAAAGCAGTGCACTTATATAAAGAGGCATAAAGACATAATCTATTGGCATTAGAGGTTTTGGATCGCTTAGATAATAGCTTTATCATCTTAATGACAATTTCTTCTCCATAACATTGGCATGGCAAAAATGAAATGAAAGTAAAGAACATTCCAATTCATCCTCATGCACTTTAACATGGTCTCGATTGAAGAAGATATCTGTATCTAAGGCTTAAAGCCAATACATCTTAAGAAAATAAGATGGGCTTTAGATGTCCAAATAAAAAGTGACTTTGTAGGCAAACACAAAGCAGCTTGACTAAAAGTGTTTAGCTGTCAAGGCAGAATGCCTGATTAGTTTTTGATGAGGGTGTCTGGGACACTCATCTGAGTATGTCTGAAACAGTAGTTATGGCTTTGATTCAGCCAGTGGAGAGTTGGCTGTAAATCAGAATGTGATGTATAAATATAATTTTTGGATCAATGTTAAGAGAATCAAAGCTGTCTTTAAGTGAAAGTAAACTACGTTTGAAAAGTTTGGGGTAGATACGATTTTTTAATGTTTTGAGTATTTTACAGTATGCTCACCAAGGCTGCATTATTTGAACAAAAATATAATAAAAACAGAAATATTGAGAAATATGATCTAATATTAGAATTCAAAATAACTGTTTTCTTTTTAATAGATTTTAAAGTTTAATTTATCCCTGTGATGTGAAAGCTGAATTTTCAGCAGCCATTACTCTTCAGTGTCACATGATCTTTCATAGAAATCAGTCTAATATGCTCAAGAAACACTTCATATTATTATTAATGTTGAAAAAAGCTTGTTGAACAGTCTTGTCAGGATTTTTTGATGAATCAAAAGTTCAAAAAACAGCATTAATCTGAAACAAAAATCTTTAATCTTTCAACTTTTGATATATTCAATGCATCCTTACCCATTTTTTTTTTCTGATCCCAAACATTAGTGATCATGATAGCAGTACTACTACTGCAAACATTAAATATACATAATCTGCCTATTTAAACGCTAAATGGAAAACTTAATGCACAAAAATATAGTACACTAACCAAAATATTAAACTTTTAATATACAGTATGTTGCGCTTACTCATAGTGTGTAAACAAGTGAAAACAAAATAGTACATAAAAACTTTTCAGAGCTCTTTTTTTTCCCTATTTTGAGCCAGATATGCCGGAACCACAGTGATTTGTTGCCTGGATCATGGAACCAGAGAGCTGTAGAATCGAGAACAGCTGTAAACGGAACAATCCAATTTGTGAAATAATAGTTTAGTGTGATTTGTGAACCATTTCAATAGGTTCACCGAAAAGAATTCGCTTAAAAGAATGATTTGCTCATAAACTGGACACCACGATCACATTTCAGAGCAGGTCTCGATTTTCTAATTTCAAAATAACAAGGATTTATATGTTTTATGAAAAGTAATGGAGCAAAAATGACAATGTTAATAACAATGTAGTGCTCTGAGGCAAAGCTAAAAGTAACCCGCCCCAAAAAAAACCTTGAGTCACCATTGGTACAGCATGGTAAATATGATCTCTAGTCTGATGAAGACAACAGTTTGAAGGCAGTTTTGACTGTATAACATCCGTCATGTATATGGCAGTTGAAACATGACCCTGATCACACTGGAGGTTATACTGTAATAAACATCTATCCATTATGATAGTGAAGGAGACATTCAATTACAGTTACGGTGACTTGCATTTATCGTCATCATTAGTATAATCATGTTTGATGGCCCTTGATTTTTCTCCTTGTGATAACAGACATTAGTGTGTTCAAGGCTGGTTGAATTAGCCTGTTACAAAGACGAAGCGTAAACATCAATCCCACTCAGCGGGTAAATGTCACTGACGTTCCCTTAGGGAGTCAGACTTGTCTCGCTCCAACTAGCCTCTCTTCATGGCTTTAATTGGTCAAATTAGCGAGCGTGTCCGCCCCACGTATTGCGAAGCTGGACCACTGAAGCATTGCACACGTGTGATGAAATCCACACTGACAGAGTGAAGGGAACAGTGCTAGTAAGAGATAACAGCTGGATGCTGGGAACGTGAGGTGCTGCTTGTGGTTGCTGTGTGTGTGTTTATACGTGTTTGTCTGTGAGAGAGTTTGCAGGCCAGCAGCAGTGTACACTTTAGCGTTTAGTACACCATACAAGGAGCACGAAATGGAAAAGAACAGTTGCTTTAATCTGAACTCGAGTGTAATATAATCATAGATAGCACAAAGGTTATTTTAACTAACCATGCCTGACATCAGATGCCTTAAACCACGTGATGTGTGTTTATGTGCATTTGGGAATGCAACGTGCACCAGGTTCACTTTAATTTCCAATATGTTTGTGGACATATATTCCACCAAACTAAAAGCTCAAGGTTTGATACAATAGGTTTAAAGGGTTAGTTCGGTATTTCACACTTAAAGCCCTGTTTTAAGATCGTTTCTGATGAATTAGGATGGTTAAGATTGAAATTTGGACAAATGCTGTTGTCCTGAGAATTTTGGGTTTCTGTGTTAGCAGAATTTATCGTAGCTTTTGTACCAAGTCAAGTCAATGGAGTCGGACAAAAAAAGTTTGTCTGATAAAAAAAAAGTTGGGAACCCGTCTTATGGTTCGCAAATTCAGACATAGCTCAATTCCAGTGGCTACAAGGAATAGTTCATTTTATTAATGAAAATTCAAAATCAAAACTTAGTGTGTGACCATGGTATGAGAAACACCTAAAGGAGATCTGGTGAAACTGACTGTTTACCATTCAAAATTAATAAATAAATGCACTGGCTACATTGGCTGTGAGTAACCATAGCAACAGGCAGTCAAAGTATCCGTTTACAACTAATTTTTTTATTTTTTTATTCAAAATAAAAAATAAAATAACTATGCCTGTGTGTTTTAATTAAAAAACGCCCATGTGTAACGCCCATGGCTTAGACAAGCCCAACTTACTGTACATGAAAAAATAATAATAATAATAATAATAATACATTAACTTTCTGGCTCATCAGTTAGCTAAACTGAATGGTTAAATGGTTGAAATCAAAACTTAGTGGTTCATAAATAACTCAATAAAACAACAAGCATAACAAACAAGCAATTTCCAAACCTGTTTGACTGACTTTCTTTTGTGAAACTCAAAAGATTACTTTTGTTGTTCGTGTATTATTGTTTTTCTCCATGAAAATCAACAGTGTCCAATCTTGTTTTGCACCCACTTTCATTGTAAAGACAAAAATGGTGTAAATGATTTTCCCAAATTATCTTCTTGATGCATGATGGCAAACAAATGATGAGAGCATTTTTATGATTTGGGTGAACTATAGAATTTACGGTCACGTGTATTTATTGGCATTTTCCACCAGCATATCCCATCAGAATCTGCGTTGTGCGTGTTTCATTTCAGCTGGAAAGAGCGAGGATAATGGAAGGATTTGTTGACCACAGGAGGATATGATGCAGAGCACTATCAATCATGAAGTGATATAACAGTATTGTGCTGCAGAGACTGGAGGGGAGGTCAATTATAAATAATGCATTGGTAATAAATCCTCCTATATACAGGGAATGAGAGTCTGATCTGCTCATAAAAAGCCTGGCAAACGTGCTTTTGACACACAGTCATCTCCTATGTGTTGATTAATCAAAATACTGAGAACCTTTCTGCCATAAGACCTTTTCAAGTTCCTAACTGAAACCTTTGTAGTGTAATAGATAACACAAATGTCTGAGTAAACCTCAGATGTCCAAAGAAAAGTCACACAAATTGAAGAACAGAATGGATCACCTACAGACGATGCTGCCTGGATGTGCTCTGCTTATCTGAGACTGTAATCAAATGCTTAGTTTTAAAAACATTCATTGGTGGCATTGGAGGGCTGTTTACATAAGCCTGGTTTGGTTTGTCAAATCTGGACTGGTCTGGTGGCATTTCTGGGAAAGTGGAAGTGACAAAAGCAATCGTTTAAAACAGGCTTTTAAAAAGATTTTTCCAGCTGTCTTGAGAAATTTGTGTAGACGCGGTCATTTTCAGGAGAACCCATGTCAGTTGTTCCTGAAGATGATTGTTCTGTGGCCGTGTGATTTTCTTTTCGTTTTCCTATTTTGTGCTCGGGTGAGGAAGCTTATGACCACTCTGTGCTTGTGTCAATCGTGACAACTGGACATATACTGGAGCTGTAAGGCTGCCATCTAGTGCTCTGAATCTAAAATAAAACTACACAGCTTGTGTGAAAGACAGAGATGAGAATGTTAAACATGGAGAGTTAGAGATACAAAGCACATCCAGCTTTGACACAAACATTAGGGATTATTGCAAATTGTTTGCTTGTAATCCTATAATGATTCATATATGTTTGAATTGTGCTGTGGCTCAGGCTCACAACATGTAAGAGTAACAGTGCTCAAGGGATTTGGGTTTGAATTCCTATAAGTAAAAAGAAAAAAGAAAAAGATAAAATACCATACATTACAATAAACTATGCAAAAAAGAGATGGTGCATAATACTTTTGAATCTGATGCACATTCTGAACGTGCATTAATAGCACTTGCCAAAAGTCTAATATATGCTTTCATTATTAAATAAAAATAAAATGAAATAAAATGTTTACCCAATTAAAACACAAAAGGAAACATTTTATTATTTATATCTAACATGATATTTACATAAGGAATGTATTATCATTATGCTTAAAGCTTAGCTTCTAAAAACAAGATGGTGGATGTTGATTTCAGTATCTGCAAGTGAAGTCCCACCCACTGATCTGTAATAGGCTTGTAGGGTGAGTGGGTCCCACCCCCTTGGATAATGTGAAGTTTGTAGTCTCTACACTTTTCAATGAAATGTGACTTCCTGCTTATTATGACGCAAAATGACGATTTTTACATCATAATAAGCAGGAAGTGAAACACTTAAATCCTTATTTCTCCCATCTCAGGGGAAAATAAGGGAATAAAACATGACCATTCAAAAAAATGACTGGGTTTCTAAAGATACAAAGCTTAATGCAAAAGGGTGAAGTGTCCCTTCAAGAACATGCAAGGCTTTGCTTCCAAAAACATATTCACTTTTACATTTGCAACATGAAGTTAAAATCTTTGTTCAAAAGTAAAAAGCTTTTTAGAGAGAGAGAAAGAGACACAAAGAGAGAGAGAGACCAATCAGAAAGTCAGCCCAGTCAAAAACAAAGGAAGTTGGGCGTAAACACTTGTACTGCATTTTCATGCAGCAGATGAAAGAGGAATGAGACCTGACTGTTTGCCCGCTGAACTCTCTGACCTTCAGATATCTGTTTGAGACACTTTAAATCAGAAACAGTGATTGTGGCTCAAGGACATGTTGGGTCGCTTCTGCTTCTATAAAAATGGAACTGAAGCCCAAACAGGTGGGATAATAACAGATTAATGTATGAGGACGAATTGTTTTATCCTATTTACAGTGATGTAATGAGACTCTCTCGATGTGGTGAGAGACTCACTCATATATGAACTAATTTTAACCAAAGTCCTCTCTCTAGATGATTCTCCTCAAAGAGTTCATCCCAATCATTTTCCATTAGCAAGCCAACATCATCAACAGAACATCTCTTTGCATTTAGCGACACGGCCCACAAAGAAGAGTCAATCACAAATAACACACACATACAGTGTACAAATCCACATAAAGAAACAGCAGACAGAAGCCTGGCTGAACAACAAAATTGATGTTGTACTGCTAAGAATAGATGATTGTTTGTGTGATGGAGTCATTATCGGGCTTATGACGACGACTAGCTGAAGCGTTCTAAGACTGAACACACTTACAGACTGATAAGAATAAAATAAAAAAAATTAAGGACATTAGGTTTTCTAAGACACTTTGTTACACTTTGAATCAACTCTAATGATTGTTAAAAAATGTGTCATTTTGGGTAACATGAATAAAAAGTGATCAAATGCACAGTATACTAACATTATACATCAGCCTTAAAATATCAAAATATAATTATTAGCCATATCAGCCATCCCTATGTGTGTGTGAAAGAGACAGAGTGAGGGTTACTTACAGTAACATGTTCCTCTAAGTGGGTTTCCAAGGTAGCGATTTTCGGAATCACATCTGCAGAAAATTAATAGAAAGAACATTTTGTTTACAGATATGACACGCTAACAAACAAACTAGATTTGGGAACTAGTTTTCACCCATCAACAGAGGAAGTCTTCATCAAAAAGTTAAGCTTCAATCATTATTTACTATAGGTATGCAACACAACACATGACAATAGTTATTAACTATTTCTTTATAAATGCGTTTTAAAATGCGGTCATAATGAAAACATTTATAATAAATACCACTAGATAGATTCAAAAGTTTTAGGTCAGCAAGATTTTTGAAAAATGTTTTATGTAAATGAAATAAATATAAGAAAATAAAATGCAATAATTTAAAAAATAAATGTAATTGTGTTTTGAAAAAAAAAACAGAAAACAATATTAATGTTTTAACTGTATTTCTGATCAAATAAATGAAGCCGTGTTGAGTATAAGATACTTTTTACGAACAGAGAAAAAAAAACGTGAGAGTGTTGCTGGTTTGTGGGACCATAAATGTCAGTGTGGTTGTATTTTTATGGTGATTTCTCCCTATGCTGCAGGTAATGTACTCTTAGCCATGTTTGAGATGATTATAGTGGACGGGCCGTCAGGTGCCCCACTCCTCTGGGCCTGATGAGGAGGATGAGACCACATTTCTGATCAATCTACACTGACAAACCAAACAAAACCCTTTACTCTGTGCCAAAAGCAAAACTATCACACACTCTCTTAGGATCAGAGAGATGAGTGAAACCCTGTGTGAGTGGAATAGCACAAATCATTTTTTGTTTCTGTGCATACAAGAAACATGCATCCATTTAAACAGAGGATTACAGTAATGCCTAAGCCTAAAATTGTAGAAAAGAAAATGGGGAAGTTCTTGTTTCATTGGCAAAGGTGTAGTAGATACGATTTTGAGAAGCACAATTATTTTTAATGACCATTCTTGATATCCATTTATTCAGTCTGGACTGAAAAAGACAGCTGTACCAACTCTAAATAAGAGGACGACAGAGAAAAAGAGGGTGCAAGTGCGAGAGCGAGAGAGAGAGAACAACACAGTGGCATGTCTGGTTTAGTTTAAAGCAAACACTCATTACTGGCATGTAAACACTGAGTGTTTATTATTCACCTCATGCTACAGAAACAGTGAGTTCATGTGTGTGGATTTAGAACTCAATAAACACACAGATGGATGGACGGACCAGCAGGGCAAACACGCATGATTAATCAGCAAATTGCCCTTTGAAGTGAAGAAGTGGCTAAGTGCCTGAGAAAGAGGCTTGCATCAAAATCATACAAGGAAGGAAAGGAAAGGCTGCATTTTTTATTATAAACAACGGTATAAACAGTAATATTGTGAAATGTATTACAATTTAAAATAACTGTGATCGCAAAACTGACTTTGCAGCAGCCATTACTTCAGTCTTCAGTCACATGATCAAGTCATATGATGATATGAAGAGAAAGAAACATGTCTTAATATTATTAATGCTGAAAACAGTTGTGCTGCTTAACCGTTTTGTAGAAAACCGTGATTTTTTTTTTCTGGATTTTTTGATGAAAATAAAGTTCAGCATTTATTTTATTTTATAAGATTATGAATGTCTTTACTGACACTTGATCAATTTAATGCATCATTATTTATATATATATATATATATATATTATACTGACCCCAAGCTTTCAAATGGGAGTGTAGATATGACTTAACATGTGTAGTGTCTTGACCAATTAGACACACACAAATTAATCATTATGTTTAATGAAGAATCCAACAAACTCACTTCCAACACTTTAACCTGGTTAAAACCATACCATTCTCAGTTGTAACTGAGTTATGGTCTGGCAAAGCGTCATAGACAAATCATTTCCAGAGGGGCGTCACCAACGGACATTGCGGGTAGACCTAAAACCAATCAGGGGTGCATTTCTCGAAAGCATTGATAGCCAACTATGGTCGCAAGTTCCTTCATTATCAGCATAGTTCAACGAGTCTGTGTTTCTCAAAACAACCGTTCGAACGAACATTTGCAAACAGCGTCGCAAAGTTGTGCGGTTTGAACGACAGCTCTCGACCTGTGGTTAGAGGCATCGTTTCTATATTATATCACATTTGGACGTAATAAATCCTTATCTTGAGCAAAATAATCAAGCTGACATTCAGTACTAGCGGTGCCTTTTATTTAGAATACATACAAATGTCATTTACGTCTTTTAGTTGGTCAAAAGATTTAAAGTACGGTGTTTGAAGAGTGCGCATGTGCGAACGTGCTCTACTATGTAAGAACGAGCCAAATATTGAGTCTGGTAATAAAGCAAAATAACTGAGAACAATTTAAAAATAGTCCTCAGATGACATGTCTGTAATTTATATAAAACAATCTAGCGTTAATTGGATCTCAAACACTTTCATTAAAAGTAGTTATTCCACAACATGCGAAACCAACGTGGTTGAACGATACTTTGCGACAATGGGTTTCGGGAAACAGTCGTGATTAGCTAGTTGATTTCTCCAACGATGCATCGTACTATGGTAGTGAAGCAACGAACTACATCGTTGTATGGGAAACGATGAAGGAGATGACGTATGCAGAGCGGCGGCCGGCGGAGAAACATCTCTGAGTGCTGTTCTTAGCTCGGTTTTTAACAAAGGAAACGTTCAAATCGCTTAAAACAGACGCGATAGCTGATTCGAACGAGTGATGTTCGACGGCGGCATCCATCTTTGTAATGTAGGCTACAAAATCTGCTTCAAAATCCCAGTGCTGTCGTCACCGTGTAAAGCCCGCCCCAAAGTTTCTGATTGGTGCCTCGATTTCGAAGGATTTTGGAAATGGGCTTGAATGAGCTCTTTGCCAGACTAACTGTCAGAGCGAATCTACATTTGCCGGAAGTTGTCTGGGTTTTCCCAGGCTACCAACACTTCCTACGCTAAACATTTTTTAGAGATAAAACTCTTTACATTAAATTATCACAAAAACAAATGGTACCAATGTGTAATTAGACCAAAGGTTCATTTTGCGCCGGTGTTCTCCTTTAAGGGATAAGATTATTAACTACAGGGAGACTATAGTATATATAAGTATATATTTTATAGTTAAGACAACATGTGTTAAAGCAATTTTGTAGTATTTCAAATCAGGCACCGAAAAAAGCACCCTCCCCTTCTGCAGGGGAGGGTGTAGAATCGTGTATTACACCACCTCAGGATATAAACATGCATATAAAGGGCAAAAATGGAGATTAAAAAAAAAAAAACGAAGAAGAAAAAGAAACCTACAGGGCTCCAATAATATAATATAATTCCAGAGGGATATTTTTAATGCCGAGTGTTCACCAAGCACAGTGGGACAACCATAGACACTGTGCTACGCTTAACAAAACATTTCATTATAGTTCAAATATTTCTAATTCTCTTCAACTTATGCTTGCTTTGAAAACTTCTCCTTGGTTTTACACTGCAGTGAAGCATATAATACCCCACTGTTGAGGCTGTTTTCCTGTATTTTTATTTCATAAGAAAATAAAAACCCTAATTGTCTCCATTACTTTCGGGGGTCCTGCACCAGCCAGCTTAACAATTCCATTGAGATGAATTGGAATGCTAAGAGATAGCTCAGCTTTCTCCAGGTATGATTGACCTTTCTGCTGTTGAATGACAGGAGATTACAGCAAGTGCACCCAGTCCAGCACAACATGAGGTCCAAAAAAAGTTTGAGGGGAAAGACATAACAAGACAGGGACTGAGAGAACAAATAAAGGGATGGAGAATGAAAACAGCAGGTGTCAGACAGTGGGCATGCCCTCTAGATATCTGTCTAGTCCTGCTCTCTTAGTTTGAAAATAAAGCAGAGAAACAGGTGAGAGAGATGAGGGGAAGAGTGGTACACCAACTGGCCTGTGTTGATCCTTCTAGCCACACGGTAACAGAGCCTCACCCTGACTAAATAAACAGAATGTGTGTGGCGCCTGCTCGCAGGAGACTGAATTAGCAGATAAATCCTCGGAGTGCCACATTTCACACTGAGACAGCTCTGTGTGTGCGTGTCTCACAAAAGCATACGCAATTGTTGCTCGCAGGGTTTAAACGTTCTCGCTTGAGTACTCCTCAGGAGGGCCTGTCTAATTAAATAGTGGCTTCCTCGTGGATCGCAAGCACAAACAACACACAACACTCGACATTATAAAAGGGGATAATAAATTGAAATTAAACAAACATTTACAAGATGAGCGTAGATGTGGTGAATAGGAAAATATGCTGCTGCTTAGCTACTATATATAAAACACCAAACATTACACTTTATTAAACATGATAATAAACAGACGAGTTACATGTATAAGCTAAGTCTGAAAGGATGGATGGATAGACCTTATTCAGAGCAGCGCCATGACAGGTATGAAAGTGAGGCTGTGAGGGATAGACTTACAGTGTTTCCAATGGCATCCGCTCTAAAAAGCTGAATAAAGCGGCTAGATTACTTATAATTTTCCACAGCTTACATTGTCGGGAGTTTTTTGTAAACTGACATTTCTTTGAAAGATATTTTTCCAGTGTTTCATGAGCAGAACAATCCGAAAACACATTAAATAACAGTACAGCCCATTGAAGAGATGCAAGTCTATCCCTCACAGCCTCGCTTTCATTCTCATTAAAAATCAAAGATGGCGCTGCCGTGAATAAGGCGTATGGATAGAGTTCATAACAGTTCAATAAACAAGATGTCAATAATGAGTAACTTCACATTTTATTGTTTTTGTTCTACCAGTGAAAATCTTTTGAAATGATGCTAAAGCTGAAACAAAACATTGATGTTTTCCTGAAGGAATAAGAGGTTTCAAACAAATCTTTCGAGTGATGTTGATATCGAATGTTTTTAAATGAATCATTTGAATGTATGATTCAAATGACTCACTCAAAAAGACGGTGATTTGTTGCCAGCTACTGAAGTAACAAACCAGCAGAAAGAGAGACTGATAAGTCCACATAACCACAATGACAAATACAGTCTTATGACAGTATTTATTATGTTATAGTATCTTGAAACTCCTGCAAAAGCAGCATTTTGCACTCAAATACGATTACAAAGGGTGCATTGACTCTCAGATGATCTGATAAGATGAATATATAAAAATGAATACATAAGAAGATAACCAAATTTGTTTAATTATCCACCTAATTATCATGTCTTGAGTTTATAACAAGTGTGTTAAAAATAGCATGCATCTTGTTGAGAAAGGATGGCACCATAACAGTTTTGGTGAATATATTATATATATATATATATATATATATAAAATATTACACAGTATTACTTATTTAATTCATTTGTGTAGCTGTTTTCAAAACTTATATGGTGCATTGAACTGTCTAATTTTAAATCTGTTGTATCACATAAATATTGCAGACTAACATCAGCAACCCAGTGCAAAATCCAGATAAATACAATTCAGCTGAGAGGAAGTCTGTCTACATGAACTGCTCAAACAGCACTACATTTCCGTCCTCCACCAGCTTCTAAACGAGTACCACATCTCCGTATCTCCCGCCGTGCTGAACAGACAGCTCAGCTCATTACAGAAAACAGGCTAAAACAGGCTATGGGCCACCTGCTAGCTTCCTCTCTTTCTCCCTTCAATCTGTCTTTTTCTTGATCCATCTTTCGCTCTCATTTTATTTTCTCACACACTCTGACTCTCGCCCTTCCTTGCACTTTCAAACAAAGACACAAAGCAACAAAGAGAAAAGAACCTTGAAAGAGACCTTGCTGTTTACGGTTTCACAGATTTTAGAGGTTCACTCACTTTTTCACTCTCTCTATATATAACACAAGCTGAATTCCTTGTCTTGCCAGGTTGATGGCTTTCAAAATAGTACTGAAAAAAAAAAAAACATTTGTGAACTGTGACCCTACAGATCCATAGAAAAAAAAATTGATTGACATTTAGAAGAAACAACAGATATTAAAGCGACACTATGACGTAATTCCGTTTTTAAAGGAATATGTTACATCATGAGAGCTGATATCACACGATACTTCCTGGCACTGATGCCACCAAACCAAAGTTGCAAGTGAGGTTGCAAGTGAGACGGCCACCATTCAACCCGTAAGAAGTTATATAACCATTTCAATAACTCAAAAGGAAAACTTTAAGAAGGGATATCAATGTTACAAACAAACCAATATACCAAAGCCTGCTATTCTATTAATTCTTCAGCTCTAAACTCTTACTGCCGACAAGATCCTAATTTGTGTCTATTTTTATTTCCCTGAAGGAGTTTAAGAAAATAGGCTGTAAAAATATATTTAATTGAAATTGAGGACTGTAGTAAGTACACATTTGTAAATGCCAAACCTCTACACTCATCTTTACTTTTGTCCTTCATTTCCCGCTGTAGCAGCTTTGAACAAAACAGTTGATGAATGATTCAAATGACTCGCTCATAAAGAGAGTCATTTGTCACCACTTACTGGTGTAATCATCTATCCTGCAGGAATAGGAGTCTTTCTTTTGACAGTATTGATTATGTTTTAGTATCTTCAAACTCAAATTCAAGTTGAAGTAGCATTATTCAATCAAATAAGATTGCACCTTATAGATCGACTTTTTCTGCTAAAACAGCCTTTGAAATAGTTTTCCATGTGATATTGGTATACAGGAATTTGCTCCCATTCAGACACAAGCATCAATAAGTGTGTTTTTATGCACTCTTGATCAAAAATTGCAAGACATGCAAGTGCTTTAGTCTGACTGAAATCATCAAACCTACTCCAGTGTTGACAGTTTAGTGTTACATTTACTAAATGCCATCAATAGCAGTGTTGGGGAAAGTTACTTGTAGTGTTACAGCACTGAACAATAGTCAGAACACATTATGTATGCTTCAATGCTTTGTGGTTGTGTTAGCGGTACGATATAACTGCAGCAGGCATGTTATCAACAAAGAGAAAAGCAAATAGGGCAAACAGACCCTCAAAACACACAGCTATTCACAGCTGTTGAGACAGATCACTCGGCTCATTTCACTGAACACAGAAACCGGCACATCTGAAGATAAAATGGGGCACAAATAGACATGCAGACCCACAACTCCAGACGTAAACATTCAGACCCAAATACAAACCAAAATCAGAGCAGATACATTTTCATATCCATTTACAATTCTGCAAGTAGTCTGCGTCAGCAAGTCTGAGAGAACACACCTGTTAGAGCAGGAAACATGGAAATTAAATGGATGGAGAAAGAGCCATCAGATCCATCTGTGTCCAACAAATACTGCATGTTTCATCATTATTACAAGCAATCGGATTTTTCAAAAAAGTAATTCATATTGAGATACCATAAAGCATATTAAGAGACTTAATCTTCTCATGATTATCAGAGAAGGAAGGTTGTTGCAGTGTTATGTGCTCAAAAACCTGATTCAATACTCGGGCTGCAATCGCTCAGGTTGGGTGAGTCACTGTCTTTAATCACTTCAGCAGTTCCCATGGTGATGTGAAAGTATATGTGAGTGCTAGTCACTTAAACTTATTAGTGGCTGTATGCAACAACAGGTAAACAACAACATATGGCTATTAAGCTGACCCAAAGCTTAGTAATTTTTTTTAATGATTTCATGTTACCATTGGTTTTATTTATAAAAGTCTAGTTCATAAAATATCTTGTATATAAAATATCATTCTAGTTCATAATAAATCCAGTCTAAAGTAGATTGTAAAGTGTGCCCAAATACTAAGTAACAAGTAACAAATCTGCCCAAATACTAACACAAGTTTCCATTGTTTTGTTTTATGCTGGTTTTGAGATGGACTAACAGGTGAAATTGGTCGACCAGAACCAAGTCTTACTGGTTAAGCCAGCTTGATAAGAAGCCAATTTGATAATGGCGAATGCTTTTACAATCCCTACTGATAAGAGTGAAGTACAGTGTAGCCTCGGCTCGGTTTAAAACATATTACCATATTTAAATCCTTTTCATAAAATTCCCTTCAAAATCAGTGCAGAAAATATGTGTGGGCCTAGGATTATAAATGTATGCCATAAAAGGACATGGTGATGAGGAAAAAAATGTAAATCGAGATGTGTGATGATTTGGGGATTAAAATTGCAAAAAATAAAAAATAATAATAATAATTTAAAAAGTTTTCCATCTACATGGGGCACCGTAGACACAATGTTTTTCATATGGATGCCCAGTATATTTGAACCATATTAATTTTGGCCAAAATTACAGATATTACAAACATTTTATTTATCATATCAGTCATTATTGTGCATTTAATTGTGCATGCCCTATTTTTTGGCATTTTATGTTACATATTTTTTACAAAGCTGTGCATCCCTAGTTTTTCATTTTGCTTCATTCTGAGCAAAATAAATAAATAATGGCTATTTCTTTAAATTCAATTGGATTTTAAATGTATCCAAAGATGGATGATCTTTCAACTTCTTGGTAAAGAATCTGGCATGACATTAGTCCTGGACTAGTGAATCAGTCTCTTTATAAGAGTGCATATGCAGTGAAAATTGTCGGGGAATAGGGAAATAGGAAATGATATCATTCCTAAAGTTTACTGAGAAAAATTATTTGCCATCATGACAATTTACTGGTGGAAATAATACCGCCAATAAAAGGGTACCAACATTTAAAAATAATGTTCTCTAACTGGAGCCCATGAGTCACATCAGTGTACTGTAACAAGAGTAAATACACCTACACGTACATCAGTTCCACCGCCATGTGATGTGCTGCATAAGCGAAACATCAACCAAGACATTGAGCAGTACCAACAAGCCAAATTCATCCAAGCGATTCAGGCATGTGTTGGAAGTTATACTGCTTGTGTACCATCTAACTTTCTACCCACGGGTCACAGAAGTGATTTTTAAAAAAAGAAAAAGAAAAATATAGCTGCGAGCAGCGATGGCGGGCCCAAGCCGGTGGCACCGCAACCCCGGTTCCTTTAGTTACCTAAATGCACCCGGGTGGCGGTGCCGAAGGCTTATGCCCTTTTATGATTAAATGTTAAAACGGCTTGCCATACTCTGTCATTTCGACTAGTCACAATTATGTTACAGATATCTTAAATGATAATACAAACTATCCAAAATGTAATTACGAATAGACAGAAAGACGTTGTTGATATCTACAATGTTAATTCCGGACAGGCAAACTTAGCTTTTAAATGTTAAAAGGGCTTGCCATACAGGGATGTAGGCTCAGAGAGAGGCTCACCATATTCAAACCAAAATATCTGACTTCCTCTTGGTCCGAGCTAATGACTATGTATTAGAAAGTTGTCCGGCTTGAGGAGTACAATGTATATAGCGATTTTTGTAACTGTAGATAAAACTAACAACCCCACTTTTGTCAAAAGGTGGCGCTATTTAGTCCTTGCACTATGCCCGTTTCTGAAACGTTGCACATGTCTACTGGCTAATAAATGTGATGTATCTGTTGAGTTTCAAGCAATTTCAATTTCAATTTCAATTTGACTGTTGAAAAGAAGTGCGCCGATTAGATACTCAGGATCGGTATCGGCTCTGACACTGCCATCTTTGACGAGGCTGATTCAAATTCTATATTGTGCATATATACTATTCTATGTTAGGCACAAAGGCACAAAAACTTTCTAAAGTACCATAAAGTTTTTGTGTACTGTATTATTAGTGTTCTGAAGCTATTATGTGATATAGAAATTAATATTTAAGTCATTAAATTCAAGAACACAAACTTTTCCCTCTCTGCGCCTGTCAGTCATTCTCCATTCAGCATTCAAA